>JAOQMS010042488.1:0-13653 GCA_027563885.1 Erythroxylum longipes
GGCTAATAAGGGTTCTTTGAAATAACCCTACAGGGTAATAAGCTCACGTGTTATGATATTCTGGATAGTTGGGCTCCGAAAATGGGGTCCAACTGTTGTGGTATCAGAGCAAGTAGGAGTTAGACTCCGAAAACGGGGTCTAATATTATTGCTCTATTAAAAGAAGTTACCTCCTACTAGAATGTCAACAAGTTGATCCTCTCTAATACAATTCCTAAGGTTTGGACAAGGAATTCCCATAAATCTAGGACCCTCAGTTTCTTCAAGTTTAGGTATGGAGTTAAAATCCCCTGTAATGATCTAGGGATTGCCAATGTTAGAAGTTGCCCTTATCTGCTTCTAGAGAAATGCTCTCTGACAGGAAGTGTTGTGTGTATATACAAAGGAGATATAGATAGGCTGATGAGAGTACCTTATTAAGACCTCTAGATGAATTAACTACTCATAGATGATTATAGGAGATGTAGAAACCACTAAGTGTTAAATAATATTACTAATCTACCATTGAGATGAGCACTGTGGTTAGTGATTTATTTCCAATAGGTTGGAAAATAATTTAACAGGTTGTCACTTTCCTTCTTGATTCTAGTCTCCAAACTACCAGCTACCTGAATCTTATTTTATAGATCAAGTTTTTTATAAGTAGCTTTTTAGTAGGTGTATTGCTCCCCTCACATTCCAAGCAAGGATCTTTATTGATCAGGCTCTAAGAATGGAGTCTTTTTCTTATTGGATCTTCTCTTAATGACAATTTCAAGATTCTAATTTTTCTCTGATTAATTGATAGTAGTTATTTGAGTTTCAGGTATAGGCTACTCAGAAATTATCACTAGACTTAAGGGTGATCTCTCTTCAGAAACTGGTAGTACGGAAGCTTTAATAACACATTTTAAAGTTGAAGGACCAACCTATCCCATTACACTTCCTGTCTTAGGAATATCATTATGTAATTTGTTCCCTTCAATGCCACTAATGTTGTCTCTCTCTATAGAGACATTACTAATAGGTGAGCTCTCCTTAGAACCTGGTAAAATAGAGGCTTGTACAACATATTTTGATGTTAAGATACTAAACTCTCCATTTTACTTCCTATCTTATCAATAACATTATATAATTTGTTCCTTTTATTGCTACTGTTGGTATCTCTATCTACAGGGACATTAATGTTTTGTACTATATCATAATTGATTTGTTCTAGTTTTTGAATAGTCCCCATAAGTTCTTGATAATCCCCTATAACAAAGACTCTACTGTAGGTCTCCAAACTTTCTTCACAACAGGTTAGGGATTACAAGTATAGGAGACTCTCATCTGGTCCTTAACAGGTTGAAGATCCTTATTAAGTTTTATGAAAAGCTATAATTTTAGTTCATTTAGACATTAATGTAACTAGTATGTACATTCTTCCAAAATTCACTCTCCTTATCTCAACATGTTCCATTGAGATAAGTTTGCCAATATAATTGAAGGTGGTTAAGGCTACATGTTGTCCAATACTCTAAAGGTACCTCATGGATACATATCCAAATAGGAATATTCTCCTACTTAAACTATTTTAACTTCAAACTTGGTCTCCATAATTGGAGAAGTAAAGGCTTGTCAAGAACATCCATAGACTAGTTTAAACGATTTTCTTTGCATCTTTAGGGATTGCAAATTTAAAGAGGAATACATCCTCATTAGTATCAAACACCTCTAACAATCCATCTTGTTTCCAATTTTATAGAGCCTGTTGCTTCATAATAGGGAATGCTACACTTCTATTAAGAAAAAAAACTAAGAATTATAGAGTTCCATATGTTTGCACCTGCTTTCAAAATCTCCAGAGGAGGGGAGATTATTCTTTGGTCAGATACCTCACTAGGTTAGAAATAATTCAGTTTTATTTCAGTTCTTAGATCACCAGTAACATGGACCCAAGAGTTGCCAACAAATTGACTCAAGTCTGCATTCTGATCAACATTTGAAGAAGTATCAGTAATATCCTTGAAATGATGAGGTTTTGTAGGTTGAGGAAAGTTGGAGGTTAAAGATAGGAAGTTATTATCCATTGGTTAAAAGAAAGAGCTGAAGGATAACAAGGTTTATGCAGATTCCCCTTTAGAGATAATGTTCTCAAAAGAACATCAAGGAGAAGAGGAAAGAAATGAACAGCCAAGGGAAATGAAAGATAGAAGCAAACAAGAGTGAGTAAGAAGGTGTTCAAAGAGGTTGTGCAATTGTAGATAAAGGTAAAACGGGGGTAGTAGAAAGAAAACAAGTGAAGATTTAGCAAGAAGTAAAAAGAAAGGAGATGAAGATTAGCAAAATCATATATTGTAGCAAAGGAATGTGCATGAGCAGTAAGGATTGAGCAGCTCATGTAGAAAGTCAGTCATCTCTAAACCCTTGAACAAATAATAAGTATGAGTTTCCAAGTTATGGATGAAGGCTTCTTAATATAAAGAAATCAATATTTAATATAGTTGTTGGGAGAGTATTCGCAATTTTTTAGATATAATCATAGTAATTTTTTTTATCTTAGTCACTTAGTATTTTCAAAATGATGATATTATCTTTTTACACTATTATGATATTATTTTTATAAATTGGAGATTTTTATTAACTATAAGAAAGGATTTTTTAAAAAAATATTGGTATTTGTCCTTAATAATAGTGTTATATCGTGTTTAAGGTGTTAGTATTTTTTGTACAGGGTTGCAACTCCTATAAAATGGATTGGTCACATTTAGAGTATTCGTTTAAGATATCATAAATTAATATAAGTAATGGTATTATGTCTATATAGTATGAAGTAAATCACTTGTTCATATAGAAATCACGTATAATATGTAAAATACCCAAAAAGGGGGGTTGAATTGTGTTAAATCATCTAAGATATAAATCTTTAAAATCTTTTTGATTTTCTTGACAATTTCACACGATTACAAGTTTAAACAATGTACTTGATTTGATAAGTGATGCAATAGTAAAAATTAGTATCTATTCTTCTAACAACAAGAAAATTAAAAAGGTAAGAGTTAGAGAATATGACACAACAATTTATACTGGTTTACCCATAACCTTGGGCTACATCCAGTTCTCATAGTTTGTATGAGATTTCACTATCTCCTTCAATGTTACAAGTATTATTTCTACATTTGTAGAGCCTCTTCAGGTCTCTTTCACAAAATATTTTTTATCTGCTTCCTTAGCCTCTTCAGGCTCTAGCTTTCCTTTCTCTCAAAAAGATATTGTTTGAGTTTTCACACTCACGTTATAGATGTATTTGCTTTCTTTCTTTCTTTTCTCTTCTCTCAGAATATTTTTTACAGCATGAGCACTTGAGCACAGAATTTCTCTAAGTATTATGTACATGAAAAAATTCCTTTCCTTTTTTTTAAGTCTACAACTATGACTAATATTTATAGCCTAAGTATCCAATGGTCTTCTTGAGAAATCTGCTTGTTGAGTCTTCTTAAGTCTGTTATTAGTTGAGTCTTATAACCAACTCCAACTAACTGACGTTTTAGCACATTCTTTAATTACATCGACTTGCTTAGATTCGTATACTTCGTCTGATGTCTTAGACTTGATCACTTCGTCCGATTCGTCTTATTCAACTTTTACTAAAGAATCGTCTTGATTTAATGATTTGTGCCACTTATATTTATCTGTGCACTTAACAAATTCATCAAAACAATTCACACTTCTATTATTATTATTATTATTTGACTTTTATCAAAATCAATAGAAGAAGTAAAGTCTTCTTGACTTAACAATCTCTCCCTTTTTGATGATAACAAATAATCATAATATTGAAAATAAAAAATAATATTCAGACGAATAATGCAAGATATAATATACAAAGATGATATTTACAAAACTCCTTTCTACTATTCTATTTATCTCCCCCTATTTGTTATTAATCAAAAAGATAGTTTATTTTAGACGCTTCAAAATTTCAGAAAACATTTGTTGAAGATCAGTGCATATCGTCTTGAGGTCTTCTTCTATAGAAACACGTAGAAGTGCTAGTTCCTCATGAAGATCACCCACTGCATCACCTAGTATATCAACCTTAGTATTGATTTTCTCAATGTTTTTGGCTAAGGCTTCCTTAACTTCCGTCTGCTTGTGACTAGCTTCAATCCATTCGATGAGATTCTTCAAGAGCTCTGAATTAACGATAGAATCTTATAGCATTTCATTAAGTGGATGAATATACTCAAAAACAGATGGTTTTCTAGATGAATCGTCTAATTCTATGATTTTAATAGAGGGTATTTTGAAAGGTTGTTTTTCAACAGGGATATCAAGATCATCAGGTTTAGGTAATTTATCAATCGGTTTCCCTAGAAGGTGTAAAATAGTTTTAACTGAAGGAATGAAACCTAAGGGTTTGAAATGAATGAGCAAATGCACAAAGGTTTCTAAGTTAAAAAAATACCTTCAATTGTGATACTTTCATACCTTCCCTCTGATATTGAGTCAACTATCTTGAAGCTTTTGTCTGTAATAGATGCTCTAAAATTACTTCCTGATTCCCTTGATATATGATGTGATACATAGATGCTTACAGTTTGAGCTACGTGACATACATTGTCTATTTTCTTTACTGCCACTTGAATTTCTTCTTCTCTGAGATCAACTTCTCATCTTTCAGGAAACTTCTTCTTTTTTCCTTTTTCTTTGTTGGCTACCGGTGCTAGAATTCTAGGTTGTACATCTGGTACAATATTAATTGTTGTTCTACTTGTCACTGGATAGATTGTATAAGGATTTTTCGTAATCTTCAATGGATATGGTTTTGCCTTTTTTTCTCATAGAATACTATATAATCTTCGTTCTTCGTGACTTAGAAGATGTATTGTCTGATTATTTACTGTTATAGGTTTAACTTGAACCTTAACTTTCCGTTTAATAGGCTCTCTGATGATAATTGAATCGTTGTTACAATCAGGTGTTGATTCTTCTATGACCTTCATCTTCAAATCTTCCTTCTTTATCGGTTACGGAGGGTTGAAAGTTACTAACTACTGTTCAGACGATGTCTTTGTCTTCTTTTCAACAGTCTATGTCTTTTGTGAAACATCAATCGATGAAACCTTCTTCTTCTAAATAGGCTTCTTCTTCTTTTGTTCTTCTACTAGTTTGAAAAGGAGTTGTTGAGGCTTCTTCTTCTCAAACACTAACTTCCTTTTTATCTCTGTCTCTCCAGACGGCTGTTCTGGTTGAGTCTGAGGGATAGAGATGATTGGTTTGACTGGTTGCTATTGTTTCTTTTGCTCCTTTTCACTCTCAAAGTCTGCACCAAGAATTAGAATTCTTTGCTTCTTCTGTTCTTGTTGTCGTAAGGTTATTAATCTTGGTGACCTTCTTGACTTCTTGGACCTTTCTGATTGGAGCGTCTCAGCCTTCCTCTTTGAAGACACTTGGTGAGTTGGTTGTTAAACCTTGCTTTCCTTCTTCTGTGGAATCGTCTTGACTTGTATCGGCTTAACAAACGATTGTGCAACCTTTACCCTTGCTGATATTCTTTCAAATGATCGAGGTGTTGGTTGTTTTTCATACGGAACATTTCCTTTGCTTCGTCCCCCTTAGACTGTGCTTCTGATGTGAAATCTTCATCTGCTTTAGCTTCATTCTTGATCCACATTTTGTGAATATTAGAGGCATTGATAACACTCTTAACATCCATCTTTACTCTGTTTCCTCTATCAAGTAGGATTCCAGATGCTTTAAAAAATCTTGTTAACAGCATACCATAAGGTAAAGAACCACTCTTCTGATGATAATCCTTACTAGCCTTTATCATGTACTTTAGAATCAAAAATGGAAGATTACTAGGTTGGTGAGTGAGTAGATGAAACAGATAGTGTTTATCATTCATTGTCACCACTGCACGTCCTTTGATCTTGCTCTCGGTAGGATACAATGGAGAAGAAGTGAGTGAAGAACCTTAGCCATCAGAATGAGGGTTGAAGACTTTTTGACTCCTAGGTTACTGAATCCATATAGTTGTTGATTGATGTTGGCTTCGTCTATATGACTTTGAGTGATCCAATTGGTATTGTTGAACAATTCTTCTCCTTCATTTGGACACCCAATAGCCTCCACCACGGAATCTTCTATGATTATTATCGACAACCCATCTACCATCGATACCAAGGTGTTGTCTACTACCTTCTCTTTCTTCCAGAACTCATATATTTCATTCAGATACATTGGCTCTCGGATGTTGAAGAAGTTCTTCCATCTAACTACTTCAATATCAGGTTCGATATTCATCCGAGTATTCTTCAAGGAAGTGAAATCGACAAGTTTTTCATAGACAAGAGATTTCGGCATTTTCTAATCTGTAAAAGATAAACACTAAACAAAGAAATGTATTTCGCTTTAAGAAGTGAGGTTAGTATACAGAAAATATTAAGAGAAAGATATGAAATGAAATGAGAAGAGTTTGATGTTTAGAATAGAGCGTTGGATCGTCTTTGTAGAGAACACTCTGAATAAGTTAGTTTCAAAGTTTTTCACGAAAATTCTAGAGTGTAAAGTGTTGCAGATTTTAAAATCATTGCTCTTTTTATATACACTCTTGAAAAGTTACCATTTGTAATGTTTTCAACTAATCCACCAGTAATTATGAAATTGAAACTACTGAGTAAAAGTTACCGTCACTGTTTAGTCTAAAAACTTACGACTTTTCAGCTTCTTCAGAATGAATCATCTGGATCATGGAGGTTTAGACGGAACATCACAATATTCAGATTTCATTTGATTTCCTTAAATTTGTCTTTACTTAAGGGTTTGGTGAAGATATCTGCCCATTGTTGATTCGTCTCAACAAATTATAGATTGATGATCCTTCTCTGTATATAATCTCGTATTAAATGGTGTCTAACTTCAATATGCTTTGCCCTTGAGTGTTGTATTGGGTTCTTTGAGAGATTGATAGCACTTGTGTTATCACAGAAGATTGGAATCTGATTTGCTTGGATAGAATAATCCTCTAACTGATACTTTATCCATAATATCTGTGAACAACAACTTGCAGCTGACATGTACTCAGCTTCTGCAGTAGATAGAGCAATTGAACTTTGCCTCTTGTTTGACCAAGAAATTAGATTATGACCAAAAAAGTGAAAACCTCCACTTGTACTCTTTCTATCAATCCTATCTTCAGCATAATCAGTATTACAGTGACCAATTACCCTGAAATCTTTACCTTTCTCATACATTAAGCAAAGATCAGTAGAACCTGCCAAGTGTCTCAATATTCTTTTAACAGCAATATAATGAGATTCTCTAGGATCTACTTGAAATCTTGTACACAAACAAACACTAAACATTAGATCAGGTCTGCTTGTAGTTAGGTAAAACAAAGAACCAATAATTCCTTTGAAAAGAGTTTGAACAATCTTGTTACCAACTTTATCTTTGGTTAAGACGATTGATGGATGCATAGGAGTTGACATAGGTTTAACATTTTCCATATTATATTTGACTAAAAGTTTTTTGATATACTTTTGTTGATGAATGAAAATCATTTCTTCTGTTTGTTTAATCTGTAAACCAAGAAATAACTTTAATTCACCCATCATACTCATTTCAAATTTACTTTTCATAATATTTTCAAAACTGAACATAATTTTTTAGAAGGAGCACCAAAAATGATATCGTCTACATATATTTGTACAATGATAAAATCATCTTTAATATCCTTCCAAAACAATATTTTATCTACTTGACCTCTAACAAAGTCATTTTTAATCAAAAACAAACTCAGATGATCATACAATGCACGAGGTTCTTGTTTTAATCCATATAAAGCTTTATGAAGTTTATACACGAAATCAGGTTTATTAATGTCTTCAAAACCTGGGGGTTATTTCACATAAACTTCTTCGTCTATAAAACCATTCAAAAATGCACTTTTCACATCCATTTGAAGCAGTTTTATATCATGATGAATAGCATATGCAAGCAAGATCCTAATAGCTTCTAGTCTAGCTACAGGAGCATATGTTTCATTGTAGTTTATTCCTTCTTGTTGATTATAGCCTTGAGCTACTAATCTAGCTTTGTTACGGGTTACTTTTCCTGATTTGTCTAGTTTATTTTTGAAAACCCATCTAATTCTTATAATATATTTATTAGAGGGTTTAGGGACTAGAGACTAACATTTATTCCTCGTAAATTGATTTAACTCCTCTTGCATAGCTAAAATCCAAGTGTCGTCTTGAAGAGCTTCATCAATTTTCTTAGGTTCTAATTCGAAAACAAATGCTACATTGGCCTCTCTTCTAAACTTAGATCTAGTTCTTACTTCTTCTAATGTTTCTAGTATAATCAAGTTTTCTGGGTGAGAAGACTTATTCTGATTAGATTATGCTTTAAACCATCAACTAGCAGAACATTATCAATAGATGAAAGAGAATCTTTACCAATTTTGTCAATCATAATTATTTTGCCCTGTTTGTTATCTCCAAAAGTTACTGATCCCCCTTGCTTATGTTGGAGGTATAGGAACATAAACTTTTTGCCCATCATATGTTGCGAGCAGCCACTGTCCAAATACCATTGGTGGTGGTTGTTTCTTCCAAGTAAGGAGATCTGTAGCATAAATTATTTCCTTTTGAGGTACCCATATTTTCTTGGGTCCTTTAGGGTTAGTCTTATAATTTTTCTTTAAATAATAAGAATATAGTTTCTTTTTCTTAGCAACAAAATTCTTATTATGAACACACTTCTTATTATGAAGAACATTACTATTATGAATAGTATTTCTATTATTAAAGCCTAAACCGCCTTTATCATTTGGATGTCTATAAATTCCAATCATGTCATTCAACCTTTTTATACTTTCTGTAAATTTCGATAAATTTGTTGAAAGACTATTAATCCTTTGTTTTAATTGATTAATTTCCTCAAATCTATCTATGGTTACTTTTTTTTCATATCGTCTACTTGTTTCTTGAGGCAGACGTTTTCTTCTTCTAAAAGTTGTGTTTTTTAAATTTTCAACAAATTTCTTTTTCAATAACCTATATTGTTTTAAGATAACATGTGAATCTTCTAACAATTCTAAATAGGCATCCTAAAGATTACCTCATCATCACTTTCCCCTTTAGCTACCAAGCATATATTTTCTTGTTCTGATGTTTCTGAGTTGGATTCATATTCAGACGAATCCATATCTTCCCATGTTGCCATCACGCTCTTTTTGCTTTCTTGACTTTTCTTTTGTTTCCTTTTGAGCAACGGACATTCAGACTTGTATAGTCCTAGTTTGTTACACTCATAATAGACAATAGAACTTTTCTCATTCTTCGAATCGTCTTTACTATTCTTTTTAAAAGAGAAGTCTTTATTTACCTTTGATTTCTTTTTCCACATCCTTCTAATCTTTCTTGAAATGAAAGATAGCTCATCGTCATCTTCACGTGCATCTTGATCAGATTCACTAGTATCATAATTCTTGATTTCTTCAATCTTTAATGCTTTTGAAGATGTACTTCTATTTTTTTGCATCTTCTGATTCTTCTGACCAGCCTTCAATGCAATAGATTTAGCCTTTCTAGGTTTATCTTCAGCATCAATCACTACTTCATGAATTTTCAGCTAACCAAACAATTCGTCTAGTTTTATCTTGCTTAAATCATTGGCCTCTTGTATTGCTATTCCTTTAGGTCTCCATCTTTTTGGAAGACTTTTTAGAATTTTTCTGACATGATCCTGACTATCGTAGACTCTCCTCAGATCTTTAAGTCCATTAATAATTGTTTGAAATCGTCCAAACATCTGATCAATAGACTCATCATCTTTCATCGTGAACAGGTCATACTGATGAACAAGAATACCAATCTTGGATTCTTTCACATAGTTTGTGCCTTCATGTGTAATGGCTAATGTGTCCTACATTTCCTTTGCAGATTCGCATCCATGAACCATGTCATATTCACTTCTGCTTAGAGCACAAATTAAAAAAAACTTGGCCTTTGAGTTTCATTAAAAGCGAGCTTTCTAATCAGCTGACTATTGGTCATAAGAGATGCTTTTCCCTTCGTTGTCTTTTGGGATGTATGGACCATTTTCAATGATATCCCAAATATCAATGTGTGTGGATTCTATAAAGAGCCACATCCTGTCCTTCTAATAATGATAATCTTCACCATTAAATGCAGGTGGTCTTGAGACCGAGGCACCTTCTGCTATAAAAACATGTGATTCAGCTATGGATCTTTATTCTCACTTTGTAAGAGTGTTTCTTGGAAACCTTTCTCTAATAATAACTGAAGTAAATCACTTGTTAATATAAAAATCACGTATAATATGTAAAATACACAAGAAAGGGAGTTAAATTGTGTTAAATCTTCTAAGATATAAATCTTTAAAATCTTCTTGATTTTCTTGACAAATTCAGACAATTACCAGTTTAAACAATGCACTTGATTTGATGAGTAATACAATAGTGAAAATTAGTATCTATTCTTGTAACAACAAGAAAATTAAAAAGGTAAGAGTTAGAGAATATGACACTGCGATTTATACTGATTCACCCTTAACCTTAGGCTACATCCGGTCCTTAGAGTTTGTCTGAGATTTCACTATCTCCTTCAATGTTACAAGTATTGTTTCTACACTTGCAGAGCCTCTTCAGGTCTCTTTCACAAAGTATTCTTTATCTGCTTCCTTAGTCTCTTCAGGCTCTAGCCTTCCTTTCTCTCAAAAAGATATTGTTTGAGCTTTCACACTCACGTTACAGATGTATTTTCTCTCTCTCTTTCTTTCTTTTCTCTTAGAATATTTTTCACAACATAAGCACTTGAGCAAAGAATTTCTCTAAGTGTTTTTGTACATTCAAATATTCTTATTGAAGTCTATGACTATGACTATGACTACAACTACGACTAATATTTATAACCTACATCTCCAACTGTCTTTTTAAGAAATCTACTTGTCGAGTCTTCTAAAGTCTGTTATTCATTGAATCCTATAACCAACTCCAACTAATTGACGTTCTAGCACATTCTTCAATAACATTGACTTGCTTAGATTCATATGCTTTGTATGACGTCTTAGACTTGATCACTTCATTTTATCCATCTTATTCAGTTTTTACTTAAGTATCGTCTTGATTTGATGAGTTGTGCCACTTATATTTATCTGTGCACTTAAAAAATTCATGAAAACAGTTCACACACTTCTATTATTATTATTATTTGACTTTCATCAAAATCAATAGAAGAAGCGAAGTCTTCTTGACTTAACACGGTAAGTAATGTCAAGTTTGGTAAATGATAAATATATTAGCTTCCTAGTAAGATATTAGTAATTTTTGTTTTCAAGGATCATCTGTATAGATATAATATGTTTCCAATTTCTTTTTAAGGGTTTGCTAATAATTTGAAAACCAAAATCCCAAATTCCTTCAAAAAAATATAAGGTGTATTTCTTTTAAGAAATGAAAATTCCACTTTACTTCAAGTAATTTTCATCCCAAGGAAATATTAGAGCTTCTCAAGATCTTTAACTTTGAATTTTAACTGAAATAGTCTCCTTGAGTTTTCAATTTCACTATTATCATCTCCTATGATAATTTTGTCATCAATGTATATAATTAAAATTGACCTCTTCCCATAGTCAACCTGATTAATAAACGAGGAATAGTTGCTTATCCTTTGTAGTGGCTAAAAATTGTTTCAAAATTAAGTTGAACAAAGTAGACTAGGCCTTAAGAAAATGCTTTAAATCAAATAAAAACCTTTTGAATTTATATATAGATCTTGCTTTCTTGCTATTTTCAAATTTAAGAGGACATCTCATGTAGACCTCTTCTTCTAGGTTCCTATTTAGGAAAGCATTTGATACATCCATTTAGCATAACTTCCAATCTAAGTTAGCTAGCAAGGTTAACAAAACCAATATAGAGTTTGTGATTGGCTCAAAAGTTTCTTTATAGTAAAGGTCTTATGTTTATTTATAACCTTGAGCAACTAACTACGCCTTTTCTACTTTACCTTTTAAACCAACCTTGAGTAAATATCCACTTACAACCTACTAGTTTTGTTAAACCCCGAATTTTTCTTAAAATTTATTTTAATAAATTAACAAACATGAATCGAAAATTTGAGTTCTTGGATTAGAAATTTTTGGAGTTAGTATAAGTGTTTGCATGGATTAAAAAGGAACAATTAGAATTAAGTTAAAGAGTTAGAAGGCATTAGATTAAATATGGAAGGGTAAGCTTGGAAAGATAAAAGATGTCTTAAACTAATAAGAAAAGAAGAGAAGAGAGTCATGCATAGTAAGAAAGAAAATAGAGAAAGTCGTAGAAGGACCTAGAAGAAGAGAAGGAGAACCAAAGTATAGAAAGGAGAAGAAGGAAAGAAAGAAAAAGGAGAAAGAAGAAGAAAAAAAGGGTTTAGCTGAAATTTTTAGGTATTCCCTATGTTTTCTCCTTGCTTTAGTAGAAGAAGAAACTAGTGAAACTAGGTTTTTATGTGCTGAAAATGAAAAGAGAAAGAAGAGGAATAAGAGATTTATGTTCTTAGATTTTCATGAACTTTTAACTTGATCTTTGTTCTTCTAGCTTAGATAAACTAAGAGTAGATTAAGTCTAATCTTATTTTTAAAGAATATAGCTTTATGGAAGTTCTATTCGTGTATGTTGATTGAATGAAAATATGTTGCTTGAAGGGAACCAAGAACTTCAAAATCAAGAGCAAGAGCAAGAACAAACTTTATCTTGGATTTATAAGTAAATAGGTGGGTAATATGTTTATGGTTATTGTGATGATGGGCTGATCTATTATATGTTGATATGTGCTTAAATGCTTGTTTTTGAAACATTGTAAATGTGGGAAAAATGCACTGTGATTTGTTATCATGTTTATTTTGAAATATTTTGCTATATTTGGTATTAATGATTAAAAGAAAAACATAAAAAGTATGAAAGTATGAGCATAATATGGAATATGTAAGCTTTGGATAATTTTCTTGTGTGGGTAAGAAAGATACCATTCTGTTAGTCACGTGCACGTTGACCTAAAGCCTTCTCCCAAATGCTCGCTATGGAATATGTAAGCTTTGGATAATTTTCTTGTGTGGGTAAGAAAGATACTATTCTGTTTGTCACGTGCATGTTGACCTAAAGCCTTCTCCCAGCTGCTCGCTTGTGGCACATAAGCTCCAAAAAATGGACTCATTCTGTTCATGGTATAAACTTCGGTTTCGCCATTATGTTTTATGGGATTCTCTCAAGCGATTATGTTTGTGCACTGCATCTTGAATTATTGAACATAAAGTGTAATTGAGTATTATGGTTTGATTATTAAACGATTATATGATCTGATTTGTGTGATTTGCCACGACTAATATGAAATGAATATATATGTTTATATATATGTGTCTATATGCTTGATTATGTGTTAGTTCATTATCGCTGGCTATAAACGTATTAGCCACTAAGCTTCCTAGCTCACCCCATTATCTCTCCATTCCTTAAGTGCAGAAATAGCAGATCAACGTTGAACCTTACAAAAACTTCGACTGACTCCAAGAATTCTTATTTTTGTAACTAAGTTAGTTCAGAAACTTTTGGTACTCTAGAAGCATATCAAGCATGAGCATTCATGATTGTATTTTTGTATTATGCTACTGATGTGGCTT
>JAOQMS010042489.1:0-13650 GCA_027563885.1 Erythroxylum longipes
AATAATTTATAATCATAGATCAAGATTGGCGTCTAATAATGCATCATGACCACCTAAATATTTAGGAATGTCAAAGTAGTTTTGACTAGCCATTTTGTGCATGATTTTTTCGTATAATTCAATACTTTTATCATATAATGTTCCGATTAGATATAGAGCATAGAATTAACGTCTACTCTATTTTGAGTCTAATCATATTAGTTCTCCGCTATTAGCTACTGATTCAATTACTAACATTTGTAAACTATTTACAAAGTGTAATTTCACCTTGGCCAAGGATTTCTCAAATCAATACTAATCGAGAACAACGGAACATTCTCCCTAATTACTTTAGGGTGATGAATTCCATCTTAATCACACAAATATCTCTGTATAATTGATGCTACATCCAGTGACTATTGATTAAACAACCTATAATTAAATAGGTCATAAATAGTATCAAAATGCACCAATCCCTATATAAGATAACTTTAGTGATCTCAAGTCAAAGGACTTATACAATCATCACAATGACCATTTCATAGATATATAAGTAATGCTCCAAATAAATTTCTCATGTCTGGTTTGTTCAGTGAACTTGTTTTCTAACAAGCACCCACACATTTATTTAAGTATCTCTATACCTTAGACTATGAGATCGACTATTTCCTTCATAGGGAAAAACATAATGTGTGCTAGTCTTTTTACATTCTATTAATGTCCAGTCTTAATAAAACAATGACTAGGAACAATTTAGGGATAATATGTAAATGCAATATGAATCTCATAATTATAATCTCATTATAATTTTATTTGTAATTTAAAATTATCCTATGGACTTTACCATAGACATCTAAACATGTACAAGATAAATAACACCTTTAAATTATTTTGTCACTAAACTACAACCAAAGCGATTGGCTGTAGGCTATAAACCAACAATCTCCCACTTGCATTAAGCCAATAATTTAAGTATCATATACCATATCACCATATGACGATCATACTATTGTTGAGACAGTGACTTAATGAGATAATTTTCCAAGATTCTCTTTTGTGAGCACTTACTTAAATCTTACAAATTCCATCTTAATTATCGTTATAATTAAGAAAAATTACTTAAACATATCATCGAATCTTTAATGAGACCTCAACTGCTTTTGCATGCTCAATGACTTTAATGTTCTACAGTACATTACTGTCTTTAACAATGTAAGGAACTATATTAGGTTCACTAAAGAACTTATTGATCCAATTAATCATTTCTGCTAAATGAAAAATGTATTATGGCTTAATTAGCAACCATTGCTACATTGGAACCTTTCCAATCTTCAATGATATTATTCTAAATAAAAAAACCTTAACTAGGATTTACTTCTAAAGTTATATCCTTATCATCTTGAACTCAAATATCAACTCACACATAGAATAATGGATATCTTTAATACTTCACAAGTATCTGATATCTCAAACACTAAACATCTTTAGTACATTATCTATGTACTAGGACTTAGAATAAGTTAACAATGTCCAATCTATCTCTATATATCTAATTCCTAGAATTCAGTTGTCACATTTTCATATCCAACAAGAGTTGTTCTTGGACAATTATGTTTTCAACAATTGAAAGTTAAAATTGTTGTTCTCTGTGAGCAATATGTCTCCATATACTCTCACTGAAGAGGATAACTATACTTCCATTGACCTTCTTGCAAAAATGATAAATTCACTATCATCTTTAAAATAAACTCTTGGAATTCATCATGAAAGTGAATCTTTCAACGTCTCGTACCTTTTAACTATACATTAAATGTATCAATAAAGGTAATAGTTGCAATTAGATGTATTATCATGAGATTTGAACCTTTCAAATTTCATCTTAATCCTATTACTTATCTTTAGAACCATTATCCTATAAGCATACATTGAAACAAACATTGTTCAATAGGTTTGTAAGATTATATCCAACCTTTTGGATATCTCATAACCCTTTATTACTTAATTTGTTTCTAAACTAAATGGATAATATATGCTTCAGCTAAGCATCATATCCTTAAATCACTATCTTTGACTATTTCAAAGACTTAGTGGTGAAGTCTTGCTAATTGATTCAATTAAAACTATAAAAGGTAAGTTATTGTACTAGGCATTGCTATAAAAGAAATCCTATTACATCATATAATATCTTATATTGTATTTGACTCCTTACATAAATCCATACTCTTGTGAATTTAGTTGTGAAGGTATTGGTTAGAGAATCTCATTCCTTATACATATCCAAAAATTTAAAACTTACCATAATGATCTCATCGAAGTGTTTCAACATTCTTAATGTTTAATTTCTACTTAGGTTCAAACAATTTTAACTTTTCAAAATTTTAAATCATCATTTTATTTAATACGTATGACTATATCATATAAAGTCAGTATTAATCTAATGAAATATAAGTATTATCCTTTTTATGAATTGTTATTCTATCCAATACATCACATGTATAAGATTTAACAATTCAATACCATCATCATCCTTTTAGCAAAGGTTGGTTTGGTTGGTTTTCAACTAGACAAGTTTTACAAGTTTCATACGATTCATAATTATAAGGATACACATATCCTTATGTGTAACTTTATGGTTCTCGCCATGTTGATTTAACTAACATGGCATAAAAGGACAGACTCAGTTACCCAATTTTGTGGTCTTTCCATTTATGTTTAGTATAAGTATCCTTTGATCTAACACATACAAACTATTTGTATAAAATTGGATAAACTAATTTTACTTAACAATATATTTCTTATCATGCTTTGAACATTATAATAATGTTGAATCAAAATTCAGTATCAAATAGTCAGAAGCATGAATTAGAAATACATATGATCTCTATCATCATATCAAGTATAGGCAAGATAAGTTATTAAATCATTTTCTTCTTATGACAACTATTATCATACTATAGCAAAACCTTTAATTGATGTCCATGTTTATGCTTATAATAGGCTAAATTAAGTGGAACAATTCCAACAAGGTACTATACCTTTCAACTATACCCTATACAACCTTTTGCATCTTGCTATCACGATGTTGAAACATATCTTACATATTGTCGTCAAAGTTTATAAGACATTAGTCAAGTCAAAATATCAATACATTTTGTCATCTATATTATTTTGACATATATCTTAAACTTTACTTTCAAATCCTCAACAAAGATTAATAGCAAAATAAGATATTGGGCATAAAATTTTTTTATCTAACTTTTGAGAACTCTTCTCAAATATAACCTCTGTGTAAGAAATTTGGTTCACTAACTTAGTGTCAACTATACTAAACAAGGTGAGTTTCACTCAGAACAAAATAAATGTAAGAAAGCAAGCAATCAATTATATGCCATGACAACCAAATGAGATTAGGACTTCACTTATATATTTGGTTACACCCACTATTTTATTTGAAATAATAACCCTCACTACTATTCGGAAAGATTACTCTAATCTTTCTAGTGGGCTAGGATCCCATTCAAGTATAGTTGATCTTGAGTTTGCTCAACAAACCAACTAAACTTAAATTAGGTAGATAACAACTTTATCAATCACATCTCATGTGACTCTTGGATCCATTAGGTGAAAACCTTTGCCAAAACATATCTTATATGTCATTTCTAACCTTACCTCTAAATTTATGTGATCATAAGTTTGCTCATCCAAATCACACAAATTTAGTTAAGTAGAACCCACTATCATAAGATTAAACATGTTCGGGCTAAAGCGACCTTGAGTTTGCTCAATAAGCCTACAATAAATAGAACTTTGGTTTATTCTTATAAAAATGGAAGACAATAATCACGTTCTCAATGTGTATTTAATATTTTAACGAGGGATTTAATTTCATTTGTCTCATCAATTATAAAATTGCACATAAAATTTCAGATATATAAAACATACAATTTAACATGCATCTAATATATATATATCAACCATATAAATAAAGCATGCACTTAATATTTTAATAAGAGATTTTAATTTCATTTGTCTCATTAATCATAAAATTGCATGTAAAATATCAAATATATCAAATATATAATTTAACATGCATCCAATATATATATCAACCATATAAATAAAGCATGCAACTCATACACTCATAATCAAATTATATGCATAAAACATCGAGCTTCATTTGATTCTACTTATTGATCTTCATAATCTAAAATAACATTTTCAACTCCTTGGAAAATTTAAATTAGATTAAAACTATTGATTCCTGAATAAATTAGATTCCTATTCCAAATAGAAATTTAATTTGATCTGAAAACAAATTTTCAAATCCAATTGGAAACTATTTCCAATTTATCCTTTAGCAAAATTTAATTGAAAACAATTTTTAATAAATTATTCTTCTTATTATAATTTAGAAAAACTCCTTTTCCAAAATTATATAAGTAACACTTTCCAATCTGATTAAAAACATATCTAATCTAATTAGTAATTACTATTTCTAATCTCATTAGAAATTACTTTTCCTTAATTAGAAAATTATTTTCTAATATTAAAGGAAACTACTTTCAAAATTAAATAAAACATCTTTCATATTTAATTAAGAAAGTCTTTATATTATTTATTCATAAATTAATTTCTTGATCAATTAAAATCTTTCCTTAATAAATTAGAAAACTATTTCAAAATATTAAAGAAAGAATATTTTCTTAATTAATAAATGAAAATTCTTTTCAAAATTTAATCAAGAAAATATCTTTTCCAATAAATCAAGAAACTTATTATTTATAAATAAACAATATCTAAATAAATTGAATAATAATTCTATAAACAAATAAATTATATACTTAATTTATCTCAATCAAATTGAAATAAATAAATTTAATTAAGAAATATCTTTCTTGATTATTTAAGCAAACATTTTTTAATATTAAAGAGTCTAATTAATTAATTTCATTCTAATTGAAACTAATTAATTCTGATTTTCTAAAATTAATTAGGAATCAATACAATTATTAATCTTAATCATATTAAAAGAAATAATTAATTTAATATTGGAAGTGATTTTTTAGATTTTAAAACAATTTTAAAATTATGTTTGGAATTTAATTAAATTAAGAATATATTATTGCTTATTTAAATTATTCCTTTTAAAGTTTAAGTCATTCTTAAACTTGTAACCAAACAATTTCACTCTTAAACCTATTGCCAAACACCCCTCTTCTTCAACTTATTCTCAAACCCTAATATTGCTAAGGATGAAACCAAATAAGCTGTCATCGTCTGTCTTCACTGCTCCTACAACAGACACCAATAGGCATCTCCATGCCTATAACCTGTCTGTATAGTTTATTCAATAAACAATCTAGAAAAAATTATGCATACACCGAAAGAACAAGACAAACCTATGAATTTTTAGGGCTAATGCAGATTCCAGAAACTATAACGCAACACTTGATTTTTCCACAATCAACATTCATAAACAACACAAAGAAAACTCCAGAATGCAGGGAAAACCCAATAACCAACCAAAACTAGAAATGAAACCAAATTATACTTCAAATCGAGGAGAAAAGGATTCCAATATGCAGGTAGTGTTTCCAGATTTCGGTTTCGGAAGTTGTTTCAAACCTAAGTCCTACTTTCAATAGAATATAAGAGATGTTAGTCTTGATTCTTTAATGATGAATTCAGACTCTCCTTGCTCACTTAGGATCTAAGCTTCTCCCAACCATCAGTTGGAGACGTATTCACCAATACAAAATGCAACCCATCAACCCTTCTCCAAGGCTTAAAACAACCAGTCAGGAAACCAATAGCCCAATAGTTGTCAAAAAAGAAAACCAAATACGCATATGGGTAGTTTTTCCAAAACACAAATAACAGCAAAACCAACACCCATTCAGTTTTTCTACGTTTTGGGTTTTTGGTTGAACTTTTCATGTACAATACAGAAAATACAAAAAAACCATTCCATAAAACAAAAACACATCCAGAAATCGAAATTGCAAAATAGCCAAAGAATAAGGAACAGTTCCTTTAAGGGTCATATCCGATTTGATTTTTAATTCCAAATTTCTATCGACAACAACCAAAGAACTGAATCTAATCATAGAATTAAAGGTTACTTTGATACCACTGTTGAGAAATCGGGTCAGAATCCAATCCTAACCGTAGCCGAATATTCATAAAACTTTTTTGTAACTTTTGATTTCTCCAAAACCAGGATCTAATTAATTCTATCAAAATGATTAACAAAAAAAATAATAAAGCGAAAACTTAATTCTTACCTTAGTCCGAAGCTTGATACCCCGAACTAATTCCAAAACTGATCTGTCTCAACTACCATAGTTATACAAGTATTTGGCCTCTAATGGTATCCACTGAACAGGTTGAGAGAACTCTGTAACTCTTATAGAGATAAAGGAGAAGTGTTAGCTCCATAGAGCTTAAGCCTATTTATAATAAGCTTTGGACATTTTAGTAATTTAATTGAAATTAAATTCCAATTTCAATTAAATTTTAGTTAAAATTACAATAATTCTAATTAAATACCAATTATGCTCATATAAGATTCAATATCTTATACTGATCCTTATTTGTTAAATATCTCATCTTTAACCATAAAGTTTCTCAAACTTTACAATAAAGTCCAACTTGATTAAATTAAATTTGTTCTCTTCAACCCACTCTATATGTGAGACTCATTAGGTTCCCAAATATGTTGGAAATGATTATAAATTATAAATTATAATTATAATTCACAATTAGAAATAGATAAATTAAAACTCCTTTTAATTTATCTTTAATTCTCTAATTAAACAATTTATAATCATAGATTAAGATTGGTGTCTAGCAACGCGTCATAACCACCCAAATATTTGGGAATGTCAAAGGAGTTTTGACTAACCTTTCCTTGTATGATTTTTTCATATAATTTAATCCTTTCATCATACAATGTTTCGATTTGACATAGAGCATGAAATTAACATCTACTCTATTTTGAGTCTAATCATATTAGTTCTCCGCCGATTAATGACATTTGTAAACTATTTACAAAGTGCCATTTCACCTTGGCCAATGATTTCTTGAATCAATACTAATTGCGAACAACAGAACATTCTCCCTAATTACTTTAGGGTGATGAATCCTATCTTGATCACACAACTATCTCCATATAATTCATGCTACATCTAATGACTACCAATTAAACTTCCCATGATTAAATAGGTCATAAATAGTATCAAAATGTAGCAGTCCCTATACAAGATAAATTTGGTGATCTCAACTCAAAGGATCACTTATACAATCATCACAATGACGATTCCATAGACATATAAGTAATGTTCCAAATAGATTTCTCATATCTAGTTTGTTCAGTGAACTTGTTCTCTAACAAGCACCCACACATTTGTTTAAGTATCTCTATACTTTGGCATAAGAGATCGACTACTTCCTTCACAAGGAAAAGCATAATTTGTGCCAATCTTTTTCTGTTCTATTAATGTCCAGTGTTAATAAAACAATGACTAGGAACAATTTAGGGATAATACATAAATGCAATATGAATCTCATAATTATAATCTCATTATAATTTCATTTCCAATGTACAATTATCCCATGAACTTTATCAATACATCTAAATATGTACAAGATAAATAACACCTTTAATTTTTTTTTCACTAAACTACAATCAAAGTGATTAGCTGTAGGGCATAAACCAACACTAAACACAGCCTAGGACACACCTATGTCTCAAACTTTGTTTATATGTTATGTTTTGCAATTTAGTTTATAAGAGAAATACAACCTAATATATAACATTGTCCTAGAATGTGTTCATATTTCCTACTAGGTACATTAGTTTAATGAGAGACATGGCTTGAGACACTCCCATATCTTCGCTTATGTCTTAAAAAACTTTAAAATGTTCCAGTCAAGTGTAGAAGACCTGAAAACACAAATTTCTCAAACTCTCTCATTTTATCACAATTTTCTTACACATTTATTTTTTTAGAATATCTTCGAAAATGATTCCTAGACTAATTTAAACATTCTTATTTCATATAAAATTATATTACTTCACTTTTCTATAAATAAATTTTAGACTTCACAAGTTAAGGTTCATTTTATTGAAATTTGGAGATTTGAAAGATTGGGTGATTTGTGTTGATTCATATCAATTAGGGGAGCCAAAATTTTAAAAATATAATTAAGAGAATATCCTTAAGTAATGGGAAGGAGAAGATAAAGTCAGTCCCAGCAACCCTCTTAAGGAGAAAGTCCTAAAATATATTTCTCCAATGAAGCTTATATAGAATGGTATGTAATTTAGAAAGCTCATATTTTGAACCAAGTTGAATTAAGTGAAGTAATCTTTTGGCATTATGATAATTAAGGTGATTAAGGTAATTCATTAGAATTTATGATTAAACTATTATAGGTTAATAAATATGGTCACTAATGAGTGGTTTAATTTAAAATTGACCTAATTATCTTGAGAGTTCATCATTAAATTGAATTGAATTATGGCATCATGTATTTAAAACATGATTGAGTTTAGAGTTGGGTTTTATGACAAGTTGTTTACCCTCACATTATATGATTGGGATTACATTTCAAACAAACTTATCATGCTCCATAAAAAAGTTTAGAAAGTAACTATATTAGTTTATGTTAAATATAATTTATTAAGTACTTGTTAGTTGTTGCTTTTAACTTGTTTTATGTTTATTTTATATACAATGTCTAATTGTTTAGTTTGATTTTGTATTTAAAGCATTAATATCCTAGGTTAAATTGAATTACAAGTTAGTGTAACTATCTAAAGACCTAGGCAGCTAGTGATATAGTGATTAGTTAAATAGTAATCACAGTTAATTACTTTAATTCGGCTGCAAGTTTTCCTAGAACTAAATCTTGTTTAGGTTAATAGCTATGAGATTGATTTACTTAAGGATTTGCAAAGTTCTAAATATGGGGGGTATTTGACATGCATGAAATATACATATATTTCACTTAATATTTTGTTTTTTTTCTCATTTATCTAAGTTACCTTAGTTTTATGTTATATTTTAAGTAATTATGGATAAGTTTCCTAAAAAATCATGTTGGCTAAGGATTACATGGATTTGCATGAAAAAATAAAAATAAAACTTAATTTGGCTGAACAAAGCTTGTATGCCAGGCATGTACCTCTTTGAGCATAAATAATTATTGATAAGATATAATATATCCTAGAACACTGTTGTGTGCTAGGGCATATTCCTTTAAAAAAATTATATTGAGAATAAAATAAACTACAAGAGAAAATGGAGACCATATCAATTGAAAAAGAAGAACTAGAAGGATACATGACCTAGAACACTACTGTGTCAAAGCCTGTGTTACTCTCTCAAAAAAGACATAAAGAAACAATTGAGTACATGCCTGGTGACATAATTCAAGACAAGATCATGTCCTATTATATATTTGCAAAGAAAAGTCTATTTAAAAGAGACATAAAATCATTAAAAAAGAGAGGGTTTACTTTAATTTTGCTTCTTTTTATATTGTAATTAACTTTAAGGCTTTTTAAAGAGAGAAGGTCTCAGAAAACTTCTTTTGCAGCCATTTTCAATAAAAATCAAGGAAAAGAATCATTCTAAGTAAGTAAATTAAGTCAAAGGGTTACCTTGAAATAAAATTTTCTATCTTTTATTTATTTTTATAACTCAAAGATGATTAGTAGCTAATTATTTTATATCTAGATTAGGTTAAACATTATTTGAGTTTTATATAATTTGATTTCAATATCATAATAAAAAGTTACGTATCTATGATTTATTTATTTTATTCTTAAGGTTAGTTAGTGATAGGTGTAAATTATAATGTGTTTTCTAGGCTTTAGAATGTGTTTTCAATTGTTTTCTTAGGTGATAATCATGTGTTTATAACTTAGATTGCTAGTGTTTCTATGTTTTTTGTTTGAATATTATTGATTAGGGTAAGAATGTGATCGTAGTTTTATGATTTAGGGGATGCTTAATAAGTTTGATGATGGGTGGAGATAAGAAAATTGAAGAAAAGATAAAGGAGTTAGAGAACAAGATCTGGCACGATTGTGCATGATGCACGATCATGTAGAAGGGTAGTAGGAAGCTTAGTGAAGCCTCTATCACCATCATGCATCACATGTATGATCATGACAGAGAGGTGGTGCAGGATGATGCATAATCATGCAAATTTTAGCTTTTTTACGATGCAAGATTTTTATACTTTAATATTTTAGGGATATTTTAGAGAAAAAAAATGTGAAAACCCTAGAACCCTAAAAGGATCAAGAAGCATTTAATAAAAGAATAACACAAAAGAGGTGACTGGAAAACAAAAAAGAAGAGATCAAAGGTTAACATCCTGAAGAACACAAACCGTAGCTCAAGGCAAAGAAGAGAAGACATCCAAAACTCAATTCTTTACTCTTTTAGTTCATTTCCTTCTTATTGTCGAATGTTAATGGTGGCTTAATTGGGCTATATAGTTACATTTATGGATTGCTAGATTCTTTTTGGGAATTACTCTTGATTTATTCATTAAACTTTACATTCTTGATTTAGTGAAATATGTTTGTGATGTTTATTGCTTTATATTTAATTTGAATCGAGAGATTAGATTGGATCATTTGTGTTGGGTTGTACAGTGAGAGCTAGTACCCCAATACAAAAATTTAATTAAAACAAAATTTAAGAGAGATCTTAATTATTTATTAGTTACTTATATGATTACTTCAAATCCAATTATTTAGTTAGGAAGAGTTTTGATAGATCAAGAGGTCATAATTTAATTTCTATCTATTTTAATTGGGACTATTTAATTAGATATTAAGAGAGGGTAATGATAATTATAGGATATCTAGGGTCAAGTATTATTAAATCAAGATGGTGAAGTGAAAACAAACAATGATAGAAGTAATTCCTAGTTTTCATCATTGATCCATAAACCAATTCACTACTGCTAATTTCATTGTCTAATTATTAATTCTTTATTTTTAGTTTAATTATCAATACTTTAATACTAGTTTAACTTTTAGTGATTTATTTTACTATTTATCTTAAACAAATTTTACAAGATTTATTGGGTGAATACTCCAATCCTTATGGGACGATACTTTTATGCTATAAGAAATGATCTATTCCCTTTTTCTTTTCGAAAGATGAATGAAACATTATAATGATGGAGATATTACAAAAACAAAACTATTGTTTAATATAGTAAGCTTGGGAGATAAGTTTAAAATATTCAATATGAGTTTCATGCCTGATGTTAGATTGTTTTGTACATTTCTTGCTAACATGATTTTTGTGATCCAATTTAGTGTGTAATCTACCAAATGATGTTTTTCAGTGCCTACCTTTTTATAGATTCTATTGTTTCTTTCTCTTAAGATTAAATAGATTGTAGATGTGAAGGCAACTTTCAAGAGTATTCCATTTGGCTTTATATCCTAAGCCTTTCTAATGGCCTATACTATGATCATATTCCATTCATATGAGTGACAATGCTTCATCCAATGACCTTTAAGTACCTGAATTGGAATGAAAGGTGAATTCTATCCCTCTCCTTTTCTTTGCATAAGACACATATAGGGTCACAGGTTCTAAACCAATTTTTCTTTGTTCTAATCCTATTCTTTATAACTAGTTAAATGATCATGGATGCTTTAGGAATCATGGTTTGCTTCCATATTGGTCCATACTATGGTGTATGCTCTAAACAGGTTTTATATACTTTATAACATGATGCATTTATGAAAAATTCATTGTTGTTAGCTAGCCATAAGATACTATCATTCCTCTATAAATGAGAGAGTTAAGGAAAATAATTTGTCAATAAAGAGAAACCTTTGAAATTATAGAACCAATCCTTATTATTTAAGATTAAAGAAACTCTAGAATTTATAGAAATCCTAGTCCTTAAGTGTATAAGATCATTTTTTATGGACTTTGATCATTCCAATTGTTAAACTAGAACCAAGAGCTTTCACTATTCCCCAATTTATGCTTGATCCAAGGGTATAAGGAATTCCTCAATTTCAGCATATGCATGAGAAACTAAGAATGTGCCCTGCTCATTTTTAGCTATAATATATTATGATCTTTCAAGTATAACTCATTAATCCATTTGATCCATTCCCTTCTCAGCAATTAACCTCCATATCCTTTTATTTGAAAATGACTTTTAGTATAAGTGATATGGGAACAATTCCTAGTGCCCCCCTTTTCCTTTGGAATGGATATTTCATCCCATTTGACCTTTTTTCCTTTTGAATTTTTTGCCTTACAAGACCATATGAATGCTTTGACACTCCTTCATATCTCCTTTGTGGCTCTCGTAAGAAGTACTAAATGAGAACATGTAGACTTCTTAATACAAAATTGATGAGACTCAGCCTAGTATTAAAGGATAAGAATCTATTTTTCCAAACATTGATTTTTCCTTTATATGATTGAATTAGTGGTTTGTTAATAGGGATACCAAGATATCTAAAAGAAGTAGATTGAATGTTGAAGTCAACTCTTTTATTTAGCTTAATTTGATTCTTAATATAAGATCAAATGAACATATTGCTTTTGCTAACATTAACTTCTAGTCCAAAGCAATATGTGAAAACTCCAAAATACCTAAAATGATCTCAATGGGTTCGATATCAGCTCCACTAATAACATCAAGTCATTTGTAAAATCCAAGTGACTAATCCTTAGCTCCTTACATTTATGATGGAATTGAAACTTGCCATTGTAAGAGATTAGGGAGTTGAATATTCTCTATAGTGCTTCCATAACCAAGGTGAATAAGTAGGGGGAAAGGGGATCCTGTTATCTTATTCCCTTGGTATTTTTGAAGAGTTAGAGTAGGTGCTCCATTTATTAAAATGTTGAATAAGATTGTGGTAATGCATTACATTATCAATTGCACAAATTAAGTTGGAAATTTGAGTGCTTGTAAACAAAGTTCAATAAAGTTAAATATGATGGTATCGGAAGTTTTGAAGAAATCAATTTTGAAGGTAAAAATTTTTATAGATATTCCTATAGTGTAGTCCTTCATCAATTCCTAAATAAGCAAAATGTTGTCTCTAGTAGATTGAAGTAAATCACTTGCTAATATAGAAATCACTTATAATATGTAAAATCCACAAGAAGGGGGGTTGAATTGTGTAAAATCGTTTAAGATAGTTATCTTTATAAGCTTCTTAATTTTCTTGAAAACTCAGACGATTACAAAATAACGCACTTAATTTGTTTGAGTAATGTAACAGGGGAAATAGTATCTTTTTCTTCTAACTGCAAAATTAAAGAGATAAGGGTTAGAGAATATGACACCGCGATTTATACTGGTTCACCCTTAACCTTTGGGCTACGTCCAGTCCTTAGAGTTTATATGAGATTTCACTATCTCTTCAATTTTACAAGCATTATTTCTTCTCTTTCAGAGCCTCTTCATGTAACACCACTCCTGCTGGACCCGAACCCGATATCGACGGTGATATCCAAATCCGTGCCCCACGAGGGTGGTGTGCCACATCACTAAATAATCAAACAGTCGGTATAACTTTTTTTTGAAACCATAAACATAAAGTATAGAAAATCGTTAACCAAAACGGTTCACTGTGTTTTATAATCATTTGATACAAACAAT
>JAOQMS010042490.1:0-13646 GCA_027563885.1 Erythroxylum longipes
ATACTAATACTTTTAAACCTCAATTTAGCCTATAATTTGATCAATTTAAACTTTACTCATTTGATTTTGGTTTACACAGAATTTAAATTAACAACCTTATTAACAAGTATATACGTAACACTAATCATAATTGTATGCTCAAAGACAAAAATTTTATCAGGAATATAGCAATCATCAATCATAGTACTTTCAACCATCAAATATGCAAGAACAAATCACCAATGGAGTTAACAAAATAAGCACAAACATAATTTAAAGACATGAAGAGAACATTTAAAAGTAGGAATATCTGGCATACATATAAGCTTGAAAAGTTCAATCACACCAAAGAAAAGCAATTCCCAAGTATGAAACTTAGCCAACATTTTATTGTAGTTACACTTCAAGGACATAAGCTAAATTCAAATCTCTTGTAGACAAATTTACTTTACCAACTGTTTTTATTTATAAACGCAAATATAACAATCGAGTTTGTATGTTTTGAAAGAAAAAATTGATCTGAAAAATAAAGAGATAAGCGAACGATTATACATACATACCAGTGGGCAAAAAATATCTCCACTTAGTGGCAAAGTTGGTTTGGTTTCTATTTGACGAACCTGTAACAAGAGATTGAATGAAAAAAGTAAACCAACATGATGAAATGTACACATCCTAATCAAACAAACTTTCCAAACAATCAAACGTCATATTAATCTGCTTCTTATGTCAATCCCACCTCATTAAAGCTCAGATTACTATACTAGGTTCATAATACTAGTAATGAAAAGATTATCATATTTGATTAACAAAATGTATAAAATACAGGTAACATATAACCATCTGTATAAATACTAAGATTGCTTTAACAATAAGTGTCCCAGTAACCACAAAGTTAAAGCCTTTCATTTTGTTTACTTCCGACCTTGCCAGTTAAAGCATTACCTGGTCAATTTATGAATATCCTCATCCAGCCATGCTACTACAACAATTACCAAATATTAAGAGCTGAATGACTACAATTTAATTTCTAAATTTCCCATTCACAAGCCTTCTTTGATTCAATTAATGAATGAAAACAACAATATGCAATTCAGTAAATTGACAAGTTTTGCCTCAACATCACTTCATTTAGTTATAGACTAGATTCATAACCTCTACCGTTGCAGAATCTTGCCCAAATGATTGACTACCTACTTTTATATTTTTGCTTGTATCAAGAATGATCTGTTACAAATTCAACATTTTTAAGATCCAAAGTTTTGACAAAAGCTTTATTCAATTGTATAGTTAAGCACCTAATAAGTGAAAAAGAATTGCTAAACCCAAGTACCAATTTTTTGAAGCCTCCCACATATGTTCAAGTTAACTTGTATTATTGGTAGAAAGAATTTAATGCAGGTCTCTACAACAAATTGGTGTTCCAAAATGTCAAGCAAACACGAAAAGCATATACTGATTACGAGTTTCTAATAAAAGTTGAAACTCATCTGCAACACAGAGAGAGCTAACAACAGGCAGAGTCAGTAATTCATCCTCTATAAAGTAAAAAATTCAGGGTGAAGATTGTTTACAAACACAGAGGAATCAAGCAGTCACCAGATGCAAACAAAGGGAACCACTCAAGTCTTGATGCAGAATACGCAGAATAATTACAAAAGAAAAAGATTGAAGCTGGTCCGATGCACATAACTAGAGGGGAAAAAGTCAAGTATTGATCCAGTGGCAACAAAAAAAGAGATGTAGCGACAAGAACAAGTTAAGGTAACAAGGATTCACGAAATCAGACAAACCACAGCACCACCAGACGCAAACAAGGGGAGGAGGTGAACAGTAAATTTAACTTACCTTACAACCGAGACAGAGCACAGGGAAGAAGGGCGACAAAAGGAGATCACTGGTCGGAGAGGTGTGGTTGGAGAAGGCGTGTGTTGTTGGGTTTGAAGACAGGGACATGTGTTACCGAAACAGAATTAAGTCGTCTAGTATCGTGGGTTTTTTGGTAATTTTGCTTGGTTGTGTTGTTTTTGTCTCCGTCTCCGTTTTTTTGTCCTCTGGTTTTGGAAGGAACAAAAATTTGATGTCTCTGTCATCCGGAGTCGGAACAGAAATTGGTGGAGACAGCAAGCAAACACGTCGGAGACAGGATTTTTCTGTCCCTGTCTTCTGTCCCCACCCACGGGGACATCAACCAAACACAGGGTTATAGTCGCTCTATTCCCGTCCAAAGGCACATGTTGCACTTAAAATTAAATTATCATGTAAAATAAAAGTAGGTGTTTTAAGTGTATACTATTTTACATAAACATCTTCAAATAATTTACAATAAGTATTAACAAATTTTGACAATAAAAAGAAGAATTTTTTTATTTTCATAATTCTTAAGAAACTTTTTTAATCTACAAACCTAAGTAGGTGTTTGAAGTAATATATTATTCTTCATATATACATCTTGAAACATTTATAATAATTCATAATGAGAATTATTTGCTATGGCAAAGTATGTTTATGATGCTTAATTTTTGATAATTATGCTTATATAATTTATGATGTAACAATGTGTCAACTTATTACATTTTTTTAATATGTATATCATTTTCGCATATAATTTCTTAATGGTTTTTGTTATATTTTTGACAACTTTATGCGGAATATTATTTAAATTAATAACAAATTAAAATTTTTAAAAAGTTATAGAAGATAAGAATATATTCAAATCTCATAATTAGTATGACTTTGATCAACATCAAATTGGATGGCACAAAATATGCCCTCTACTCCCAAGTCGTTGAGATATAGTACATCTTTGGCAAAAATAAGATAGGCTATATCAACAGTGACTTAACTCTTACAATCAGGCTAAGCATTCTGGAAATGATGTACGGACAATGTCATCATGGAAGAATGATCGATTAACTCCCTAGATCCCTCATTAATTATCAACTTGGGACTTTATTGTAACAACATACTTTAACGATAGTGACACCTCACAGGTGTATGAACTTTGATTTCTGACGATCGAACTTAATGGCTTGTGTTCATGATATCCAACAATACAATAATATGCTTCAAAAGGAGTGGGCACTAAGAGAGGAGGATTATACTATATTTTGGTGATTTCAGCATAGTCTGAGCACATCCCACATGTCATCCAACTGCCATTGTTAAACACCAAGTTTGGCTGTGGAATCATCAGTTAGGGCATCCTTCATTTGGATATGGCACATGCACATGCATCCTTCTTTATTTTCCAAAGTGTCAAAATTAGAATTTAAATATGGCACATGCATGTTAGCTAATTAAGAGTCATTGTGTGTCTTATCTATTAAATTTGAATAAGAGAATTTTCACATTGACGTGTGGGCTACTTCCTTAATATCTAGTATATTTAGGACGAATTAATTTGTGATATTTATTGACGATTGTGCTAGTATGACATAGCTCTTCTTACTAAACTATAAAGGGAAATCTTCCATACCTTTCATTGATTTCATTATAAGGTAAAAACTTAATTTATATACCCGAATTTGATAATGATGGCAAATTTTTAAATTAGAGATTTCGTGGCTACGTCCACCTTCACTTCATAGAGTTATTCACAAAACTATGTGTCCTTACACCCTTTAGTAGAATGAGGTTGCTAAAAGGTAAAATTTCCATATGCTAGAAACTGCTTGGGCTTTATTAATCGGGGCTCATATCTAAGGAAAGATTAAATGTGAAGCATAATATTTAGAACGTGACGGGTCCTTAGTCAAGTGCCCTGGATCTATCGTGAAAGGGTCAAAAACGGAAAAATGCAGAAATACCTGATTTTCGGTTCTGAAACTTCAACCGAATTTTCCGAAGCCGAATCAAGCCCGAATCCACTGCCGCCTTCATGGGAATTGCTCTCCAGAATACGAGCTAGGCCTTTCTACAGTTTTCTCAAAACACGAGCTCTCTTAACGGGTCAGAGATTCCTTATACTCGTGATTGATATCAGCAACTGCAGGAAACCATAACTTATATATATAGCTTCCATATCGGGCTTCCCCATCACAAGGCCTATATGGGCCAGGTCCACAATAAAAGGGATCCATTTTTCACCCGGACTTCGACTCATTAATTTAGATCATTTATTGGGTAACTTTATTATCTTCATCTTGATCAAATTATGCAACTTAACCGATAATTTATTTAAAAACCAAATTACAATTAATAACTGTCTACTGAATAGGAAATTGACAAAATTGCCCTTAGGGGTAAAAATGTCTAACAATCTCCCCCTTGGACAATTATTAATTGCAGCTTTGACTTAAATTGAAAAACAGTTTAAAAATTCGGTTAAGCTATGCTACTATAGTAGTCGACTAAGTTTAAAAATATTTGATCCAAAGATAATGAAAGTCCTACATTCTGTCCTGCAAGGCTTTCAATACTAGAAAATATCAGACACATGTGTCATGTGTGACAGGTCCAATACAATCACGAATACCTAATACCTCACTAACATGAATGGAAAAATGGAGTATGGCAGACTACGATGATACCTTTATGATCTAATATATATCATCTTCATCTATAGGTCTCGATTTCTCCAACTTTGTGCTAAACTGCATAAGAGAAATCCTGTTTTCTCTCACCGAATGCTAAACAGCATTAGAGAAAACTTGTTTCCTCTTACCATATGCTAAACAGCATTAGAGAAAACCTTCATGTTTTCCAACTGAATGCTAAACTATATTAGAGAACCTTTATGGGATTAAAAACTTATATCCCCCTATGTCATGTCAAACTTTAAGGATATATCCGTATAAAACTGTATGTGTCTAATGACATAGGTTCAAGGTCAATCTTCATATATGCCCAATGACCTTTGAAATACTTAAGATCAATACAAATCTTAAGGTTTTTATGCGTATTATGATAATGTATGATAACATGTATTACTGAGGATAACCGATGATCATCTTTATGAACCATCATACTGTCATAATACATCATAGCGTACAAATGTACGTGGAGCAAGCATAACAATTCTCTAACTTACAATGTCTAAAGACTTCAAAACACCCACACTATATACATGTGTTCCAAACACAAGTGGGTAAAGTCCTTTAGTTAAAGAATTGACTTATAGTTCCTTAGTCTTTAAACGCTCCAAACCTTAATGTCACTTTTTCGTGTCAACCACTTCATGATCAAGAATTTGATCCCAAATGCTAACACCCTACTATATACTATGTTGTTGTTAAACAACATGAAAGCTTGATTATCACATTACAACTGAATGGGTTTAGCCACTGAATCAACCACAGACAACTCAGAAATCAAATTTCTGAGCTAAACCATCCATGTAGCAGCCTATAGCATGTATTCTGCATGCGTGGTTGAGGAAGTTATCCGTGTCTTCTTGACACTCTTCCACGACATTATACCATATGTAACCTTAAACTGTCTTAAGTGAACTTTCGATCATCTGAACATATAACTAAATTTCAATCTGAATGCCCTACAAGGTTTAGTCTATTGACTTTTCTATATGCCAACATATAATCCTTAATTCCCTATAATAATCTCCACACTCATTTGACTGGATTTCAATGGTCTACATCTGGGTTAACTAGATACTGACCAAACAGTCAAACTATAAATGCAATGTCCTACCTAGTACATAGCCAAGCATACATCAGGCTATCAACCGTACTAGAATATGGAACATTCCTCATTACCTCTCTCTTTACTTTATTCTTTGGTAACTGTGCCAAAGATTATCTCTCACTATGAGAGATAAATGTTACGACAGGTTTACTGTTAACCGTATTAAACCTTTGTAACATATACTTAATGTATGCACCTTTTGAGAGGAATGACGAGTGTTAAGATATGTCCCAATGAATCCAAATACCTAGGACAAAAGATGCTACGTCAAGAACCTTTATGTCAAAATTCTTGACCAAACGTTGGCTTCACTTTATACAACATGGTTAAGTAATTTAACGTGAGCAATATATCATCCTTATGCAGTAATAGGAAGATAATTTTGCTCTCCCTGATCTAGTACAAGCACCTTTTACAACATTACTTTCCATGAAGCTAAAAGAGTTAACGACCTCGTTAACTATAAGGTTTCACTTCCGAGAGGTTTGTGTAAACCACATATTGATTTGCACAACACGCAAACCATGTCAGTTCCATCTGGATTCTGAAATTTTTCAGATTGTACCATATAGACCACTTTATAAAGGTCTTTATCCAGGAAAACAGTTTTGACAACCATATGATGTAACTCTTTATCATCATGAGCTGCAATTGCTATAATCACTCAAAATGTAGCCTACGAGGATACGAGAGAAAAGTAACATTAAAGTTAACATTTCTTTCTGAGTGAACCATCATGCAATTGAGCTAGTTCATAAACCGCTGAACTTTATCCTAAAGTCCTTCAGGTATAAACTTTATACTGATAATTTTGTAGTTATTCTAAGAAATCAACTGGCTCCCTAACCTTACTATGCTTCATGGTTTGTATCTCATCAGTCATTGCAACCAACCACAATTTCGCTGCAGGTACAGAAACAACTTCTGTAAAAGTAACTAGATTCTTAATATGTCTACTATCACAGTTCTGTTCACTTAATAGACCATGATATCAGATGAGATAACAGTGTTGGACTCCGAAATTTTTCTTAGAAAATTTCAAGTAGTATATGAGAAGGGTGGATAGATTCATGTTTTGTTTTGGTGATTTTTGTAGTGAGAGACTATGAAATGGGAAGAATTAGGGTGAAAGTGATGAATAACAAGTATACACACACACACACACACACACACACACACACACACACAGATATATATATATATATATATATATCTGTGTGTGTGTGTGTGTGTGTGTGTGTGTGTGTGTGTGTATACTTGTTATTCATCACTTTCACCCTAATTCTTCCCATTTCATAGTCTCTCACTACAAAAATCACCAAAACAAAACATGAATCTATCCACCCTTCTCATATACTACTTGAAATTTTCTAAGAAAAATTTCGGAGTCCAACACTGTTATCTCATCTGATATCATGGTCTATTAAGTGAACAGAACTGTGATAGTAGACATATTAAGAATCTAGTTACTTTTACAGAAGTTGTTTCTGTACCTGCAGCGAAATTGTGGTTGGTTGCAATGACTGATGAGATACAAACCATGAAGCATAGTAAGGTTAGGGAGCCAGTTGATTTCTTAGAATAACTACAAAATTATCAGTATAAAGTTTATACCTGAAGGACTTTAGGATAAAGTTCAGCGGTTTATGAACTAGCTCAATTGCATGATGGTTCACTCAGAAAGAAATGTTAACTTTAATGTTACTTTTCTCTCGTATCCTCGTAGGCTACATTTTGAGTGATTATAGCAATTGCAGCTCATGATGATAAAGAGTTACATCATATGGTTGTCAAAACTGTTTTCCTGGATAAAGACCTTTATAAAGTGGTCTATATGGTACAATCTGAAAAATTTCAGAATCCAGATGGAACTGACATGGTTTGCGTGTTGTGCAAATCAATATGTGGTTTACACAAACCTCTCGGAAGTGAAACCTTATAGTTAACGAGGTCGTTAACTCTTTTAGCTTCATGGAAAGTAATGTTGTAAAAGGTGCTTGTACTAGATCAGGGAGAGCAAAATTATCTTCCTATTACTGCATAAGGATGATATATTGCTCACGTTAAATTACTTAACCATGTTGTATAAAGTGAAGCCAACGTTTGGTCAAGAATTTTGACATAAAGGTTCTTGACGTAGCATCTTTTGTCCTAGGTATTTGGATTCATTGGGACATATCTTAACACTCGTCATTCCTCTCAAAAGGTGCATACATTAAGTATATGTTACAAAGGTTTAATACGGTTAACAGTAAACCTGTCGTAACATTTATCTCTCATAGTGAGAGATAATCTTTGGCACAGTTACCAAAGAATAAAGTAAAGAGAGAGGTAATGAGGAATGTTCCATATTCTAGTACGGTTGATAGCCTGATGTATGCTTGGCTATGTACTAGGTAGGACATTGCATTTATAGTTTGACTGTTTGGTCAGTATCTAGTTAACCCAGATGTAGACCATTGAAATCCAGTCAAATGAGTGTGGAGATTATTATAGGGAATTAAGGATTATATGTTGGCATATAGAAAAGTCAATAGACTAAACCTTGTAGGGCATTCAGATTGAAATTTAGTTATATGTTCAGATGATCGAAAGTTCACTTAAGACAGTTTAAGGTTACATATGGTATAATGTCGTGGAAGAGTGTCAAGAAGACACGGATAACTTCCTCAACCACGCATGCAGAATACATGCTATAGGCTGCTACATGGATGGTTTAGCTCAGAAATTTGATTTCTGAGTTGTCTGTGGTTGATTCAGTGGCTAAACCCATTCAGTTGTAATGTGATAATCAAGCTTTCATGTTGTTTAACAACAACATAGTATATAGTAGGGTGTTAGCATTTGGGATCAAATTCTTGATCATGAAGTGGTTGACACGAAAAAGTGACATTAAGGTTTGGAGCGTTTAAAGACTAAGGAACTATAAGTCAATTCTTTAACTAAAGGACTTTACCCACTTGTGTTTGGAACACATGTATATAGTGTGGGTGTTTTGAAGTCTTTAGACATTGTAAGTTAGAGAATTGTTATGCTTGCTCCACGTACATTTGTACGCTATGATGTATTATGACAGTATGATGGTTCATAAAGATGATCATCGGTTATCCTCAGTAATACATGTTATCATACATTATCATAATACGCATAAAAACCTTAAGATTTGTATTGATCTTAAGTATTTCAAAGGTCATTGGGCATATATGAAGATTGACCTTGAACCTATGTCATTAGACACATACAGTTTTATACGGATATATCCTTAAAGTTTGACATGACATAGGGGGATATAAGTTTTTAATCCCATAAAGGTTCTCTAATATAGTTTAGCATTCAGTTGGAAAACATGAAGGTTTTCTCTAATGCTGTTTAGCATATGGTAAGAGGAAACAAGTTTTCTCTAATGCTGTTTAGCATTCGGTGAGAGAAAACAGGATTTCTCTTATGCAGTTTAGCACAAAGTTGGAGAAATCGAGACCTATAGATGAAGATGATATATATTAGATCATAAAGGTATCATCGTAGTCTGCCATACTCCATTTTTCCATTCATGTTAGTGAGGTATTAGGTATTCGTGATTGTATTGGACCTGTCACACATGACACATGTGTCTGATATTTTCTAGTATTGAAAGCCTTGCAGGACAGAATGTAGGACTTTCATTATCTTTGGATCAAATATTTTTAAACTTAGTCGACTACTATAGTAGCATAGCTTAACCGAATTTTTAAACTGTTTTTCAATTTAAGTCAAAGCTGCAATTAATAATTGTCCAAGGGGGAGATTGTTAGACATTTTTACCCCTAAGGGCAATTTTGTCAATTTCCTATTCAGTAGACAGTTATTAATTGTAATTTGGTTTTTAAATAAATTATCGGTTAAGTTGCATAATTTGATCAAGATGAAGATAATAAAGTTACCCAATAAATGATCTAAATTAATGAGTCGAAGTCCGGGTGAAAAATGGATCCCTTTTATTGTGGACCTGGCCCATATAGGCCTTGTGATGGGGAAGCCCGATATGGAAGCTATATATATAAGTTATGGTTTCCTGCAGTTGCTGATATCAATCACGAGTATAAGGAATCTCTGACCCGTTAAGAGAGCTCGTGTTTTGAGAAAACTGTAGAAAGGCCTAGCTCGTATTCTGGAGAGCAATTCCCATGAAGGCGGCAGTGGATTCGGGCTTGATTCGGCTTCGGAAAATTCGGTTGAAGTTTCAGAACCGAAAATCAGGTATTTCTGCATTTTTCCGTTTTTGACCCTTTCACGATAGATCCAGGGCACTTGACTAAGGACCCGTCACGTTCTAAATATTATGCTTCACATTTAATCTTTCCTTAGATATGAGCCCCGATTAATAAAGCCCAAGCAGTTTCTAGCATATGGAAATTTTACCTTTTAGCAACCTCATTCTACTAAAGGGTGTAAGGACACATAGTTTTGTGAATAACTCTATGAAGTGAAGGTGGACGTAGCCACGAAATCTCTAATTTAAAAATTTGCCATCATTATCAAATTCGGGTATATAAATTAAGTTTTTACCTTATAATGAAATCAATGAAAGGTATGGAAGATTTCCCTTTATAGTTTAGTAAGAAGAGCTATGTCATACTAGCACAATCGTCAATAAATATCACAAATTAATTCGTCCTAAATATACTAGATATTAAGGAAGTAGCCCACACGTCAATGTGAAAATTCTCTTATTCAAATTTAATAGATAAGACACACAATGACTCTTAATTAGCTAACATGCATGTGCCATATTTAAATTCTAATTTTGACACTTTGGAAAATAAAGAAGGATGCATGTGCATGTGCCATATCCAAATGAAGGATGCCCTAACTGATGATTCCACAGCCAAACTTGGTGTTTAACAATGGCAGTTGGATGACATGTGGGATGTGCTCAGACTATGCTGAAATCACCAAAATATAGTATAATCCTCCTCTCTTAGTGCCCACTCCTTTTGAAGCATATTATTGTATTGTTGGATATCATGAACACAAGCCATTAAGTTCGATCGTCAGAAATCAAAGTTCATACACCTGTGAGGTGTCACTATCGTTAAAGTATGTTGTTACAATAAAGTCCCAAGTTGATAATTAATGAGGGATCTAGGGAGTTAATCGATCATTCTTCCATGATGACATTGTCCGTACATCATTTCCAGAATGCTTAGCCTGATTGTAAGAGTTAAGTCACTGTTGATATAGCCTATCTTATTTTTGCCAAAGATGTACTATATCTCAACGACTTGGGAGTAGAGGGCATATTTTGTGCCATCCAATTTGATGTTGATCAAAGTCATACTAATTATGAGATTTGAATATATTCTTATCTTCTATAACTTTTTAAAAATTTTAATTTGTTATTAATTTAAATAATATTCCGCATAAAGTTGTCAAAAATATAACAAAAACCATTAAGAAATTATATGCGAAAATGATATACATATTAAAAAAATGTAATAAGTTGACACATTGTTACATCATAAATTATATAAGCATAATTATCAAAAATTAAGCATCATAAACATACTTTGCCATAGCAAATAATTCTCATTATGAATTATTATAAATGTTTCAAGATGTATATATGAAGAATAATATATTACTTCAAACACCTACTTAGGTTTGTAGATTAAAAAAGTTTCTTAAGAATTATGAAAATAAAAAAATTCTTCTTTTTATTGTCAAAATTTGTTAATACTTATTGTAAATTATTTGAAGATGTTTATGTAAAATAGTATACACTTAAAACACCTACTTTTATTTTACATGATAATTTAATTTTAAGTGCAACATGTGCCTTTGGACGGGAATAGAGCGACTATAACCCTGTGTTTGGTTGATGTCCCCGTGGGTGGGGACAGAAGACAGGGACAGAAAAATCCTGTCTCCGACGTGTTTGCTTGCTGTCTCCACCAATTTCTGTTCCGACTCCGGATGACAGAGACATCAAATTTTTGTTCCTTCCAAAACCAGAGGACAAAAAAACGGAGACGGAGACAAAAACAACACAACCAAGCAAAATTACCAAAAAACCCACGATACTAGACGACTTAATTCTGTTTCGGTAACACATGTCCCTGTCTTCAAACCCAACAACACACGCCTTCTCCAACCACACCTCTCCGACCAGTGATCTCCTTTTGTCGCCCTTCTTCCCTGTGCTCTGTCTCGGTTGTAAGGTAAGTTAAATTTACTGTTCACCTCCTCCCCTTGTTTGCGTCTGGTGGTGCTGTGGTTTGTCTGATTTCGTGAATCCTTGTTACCTTAACTTGTTCTTGTCGCTACATCTCTTTTTTTGTTGCCACTGGATCAATACTTGACTTTTTCCCCTCTAGTTATGTGCATCGGACCAGCTTCAATCTTTTTCTTTTGTAATTATTCTGCGTATTCTGCATCAAGACTTGAGTGGTTCCCTTTGTTTGCATCTGGTGACTGCTTGATTCCTCTGTGTTTGTAAACAATCTTCACCCTGAATTTTTTACTTTATAGAGGATGAATTACTGACTCTGCCTGTTGTTAGCTCTCTCTGTGTTGCAGATGAGTTTCAACTTTTATTAGAAACTCGTAATCAGTATATGCTTTTCGTGTTTGCTTGACATTTTGGAACACCAATTTGTTGTAGAGACCTGCATTAAATTCTTTCTACCAATAATACAAGTTAACTTGAACATATGTGGGAGGCTTCAAAAAATTGGTACTTGGGTTTAGCAATTCTTTTTCACTTATTAGGTGCTTAACTATACAATTGAATAAAGCTTTTGTCAAAACTTTGGATCTTAAAAATGTTGAATTTGTAACAGATCATTCTTGATACAAGCAAAAATATAAAAGTAGGTAGTCAATCATTTGGGCAAGATTCTGCAACGGTAGAGGTTATGAATCTAGTCTATAACTAAATGAAGTGATGTTGAGGCAAAACTTGTCAATTTACTGAATTGCATATTGTTGTTTTCATTCATTAATTGAATCAAAGAAGGCTTGTGAATGGGAAATTTAGAAATTAAATTGTAGTCATTCAGCTCTTAATATTTGGTAATTGTTGTAGTAGCATGGCTGGATGAGGATATTCATAAATTGACCAGGTAATGCTTTAACTGGCAAGGTCGGAAGTAAACAAAATGAAAGGCTTTAACTTTGTGGTTACTGGGACACTTATTGTTAAAGCAATCTTAGTATTTATACAGATGGTTATATGTTACCTGTATTTTATACATTTTGTTAATCAAATATGATAATCTTTTCATTACTAGTATTATGAACCTAGTATAGTAATCTGAGCTTTAATGAGGTGGGATTGACATAAGAAGCAGATTAATATGACGTTTGATTGTTTGGAAAGTTTGTTTGATTAGGATGTGTACATTTCATCATGTTGGTTTACTTTTTTCATTCAATCTCTTGTTACAGGTTCGTCAAATAGAAACCAAACCAACTTTGCCACTAAGTGGAGATATTTTTTGCCCACTGGTATGTATGTATAATCGTTCGCTTATCTCTTTATTTTTCAGATCAATTTTTTCTTTCAAAACATACAAACTCGATTGTTATATTTGCGTTTATAAATAAAAACAGTTGGTAAAGTAAATTTGTCTACAAGAGATTTGAATTTAGCTTATGTCCTTGAAGTGTAACTACAATAAAATGTTGGCTAAGTTTCATACTTGGGAATTGCTTTTCTTTGGTGTGATTGAACTTTTCAAGCTTATATGTATGCCAGATATTCCTACTTTTAAATGTTCTCTTCATGTCTTTAAATTATGTTTGTGCTTATTTTGTTAACTCCATTGGTGATTTGTTCTTGCATATTTGATGGTTGAAAGTACTATGATTGATGATTGCTATATTCCTGATAAAATTTTTGTCTTTGAGCATACAATTATGATTAGTGTTACGTATATACTTGTTAATAAGGTTGTTAATTTAAATTCTGTGTAAACCAAAATCAAATGAGTAAAGTTTAAATTGATCAAATTATAGGCTAAATTGAGGTTTAAAAGTATTAGTAT
>JAOQMS010042491.1:0-13645 GCA_027563885.1 Erythroxylum longipes
CTCATCTGGCTCCCTGGCACACTCTCCCACCAATGTAGGGCATCTCCCTGAAGCAAACTAGCAGCATACTCAACCTTTTGATCATCCTCACAATACATCTGATCTAATATCCTCTCGGTCTTTCTCAACCAAGTCTCCGGTTCTTCTAGATCAGTGGTCCCATAGAAGTCCACTGCTCCATATTTCCTCAACTTGTCAAATTGTTTCCCCTTCTTAGTTGGGGACGAAACAGAAGGTTGTGACATCTGTCCTTTGGCCTGGACAAATGCCTGAGCAAAGGCCTGGAACATCCTCGGATCTAACGGAGGCACTTGTTCCTGTAGAATAGGCGACTCCCGGGTGGTAGACAGAGAGGGCTCATTACCATGCCCTACAAAAGCCTCAACATTCCCTGGGGCTACAGACTCATCTGTACTCTCCTCTCTTGGTGGAGAGTCAAGTGCAATCGATCCCTGCAGAATTCCTCTTATCCTTCTATAAGGTGGCATCTTACTCCTACAAAAATATCACTACGGCTTAGCTACATTTCAATCTTATTTCCTATATGTATGCATGGTATGCATGTCACTTAATGCAATCAAATCAACTTACAATGCAACAAATAATCACACACAGCACACAAGAAGCCTAGGAAACAAACCTGAGCTTTGATACCAAACACTGTCGGGACCCGCTCCCGAACCCCGACTTCCATACAGAATATTGTAATACGTGAGCTTATTTCCATCACCTTGACCATTATCGATTTATCTTCTCTTCTCCGATACCAAAACTGTCGCATACTTATAACACATATTCATCACCCATACTTGCCTTCAACAGCTCTCTTTCTTAGTTCAGCTCCGCTCTTCGACTATCCATTTATCCATTTCAACCTGAAAAACCTCAAGATCACTCTTCAAGAATAAGAAGCTCAAACCCTAGCTTAGCTTTCCTTCTTTCCTCTCAACCATCGAAACTCTCTCCTTTCTCTCTCTCTTTCACGATTTGACCTCTTCTTTTTCATTCCAATCACCTTTTTGGTCTTCCACATCCCAAGACACCATTTTACTTTCCCCTTTTTACCCTTAATGAATGCTAAAGTCCACTTTACCCTTCCTAATAACTTAGGTTCTTTTAACCTTAAGTCATCTTCCAAAAATAACCTTATGTACCTTACAACATCCATACTTTAATTCCATCAATCCAGTTAAATCCTCCTAACTTTACCTAATAGTGAACGTTAATCAAAAATAATTTATCTAACAATACGAAAATTCCTTCAAATCATGTTTACTAAAAATAAAAAGATTTAAGGCCCAACATAAGTACTGCCCACGATCGTGTGATCATGACAAAAGCTACTGCATCTACCCACAATCGTGGGATGGGTGCCATGATTGTGGCCTACCTATTTTCCTGCACATTTTTCAGATTTAACACCTTCATTGTAAATTCCAAACACCTTCATTGTAATGCATATATCATATCTCAATTATACCTTAAATATATTTCAATTCCTTATCAAATTCATATCCAAACCAAATTTAAAAATCATTCATTAAACAACTCACAACTTATTATCTTATATACATCAAAACCAAAGTAGAAATTTCCAAACAAGAATTATTTTTCCAGCACTCAATTATCAACATCACAACATATATTTTATACCAATTCAACTATCATAAAACTGGTATTAATACATGTTATCAAGTTTAGAATTTCTTTACCTATTTAACTTCAAATTTCAACTCCAAAGAACCAGCTAATCAACACAACATCAAAATGAAAACAAGGTGATTTTCGGACAAGATCAAGGACAACAATCAGCTAGTTTTCTTGATTATTTTGTGAAGGATTAACATGTATGTTTTATGTAACAATTTGGCTAGGGTTTAACCAAAATTTAGAGAGAAGGAGGAGGAGTTTTGATGGTGAAATAAAGGGGAAAGATAGTAAAAACTTGTTGCTAGGATTTGCCTCTTTAATATGCTAAGTGTCTTTAAATTACTGAAGCATGTGTCAATTAGCATGTAATTCCATTTATCAATTGATTATGCTGCCTCTAATCTCCTTAAAATATTGCCATTTATCACCAATTAATTAGTCCACATGTATCCAAATGATTATTCCACATGTCACATAATAATTGGTCCATTTTTCAATTATTTCCTAATCCACTTGCCACACATTTATCTATGTCAAATGTCACTCAATTATATGCTTAATAACCCTAATTTTTCCTGTATCAAATTTTCCTACCACTTGAAATTTTCCTAATCTAAATGTCTATTTTATTATATCAATTTTCTAATAGTAACAATTAATCCCAACTCACTAAGTATGATCCATTAAACCAAATTTCAAGACATATGCAATTTACAATCATGTCACAATTTTAACACCTATCACATATACTTTCATGAATATGTAACATTTCAACTAGGGTATAACTTGGGGCCTTACATTTTTCTCTACCGAAGGCATGCCAATGGATTGTTTTCTCCCCGAAGATGCCTAGCAACCCTGCCAATGTGTTTTACCCACCAAAAGTGTGCCAATTGGCTATTTTTGCCAGCCAAACTTGTGATAGCAAGTTGTTTTCTCACTAAAGGTGCCTAACGACCATACCTATAGGTTGTTTTTCCCTCCACAGGTGTGCCAACAAGCTGTTTTCACTTTGAAGGTTCCCATCGACCAAGCCAATGGGTTGTTTTTCTCTCTAAAGGTGTGTCAAGGGGCTTTCTTTTCCATCGAAGTTGTGCCAATGGGCTATTTTTACCCTAAGGTGCTTAATAACCATGCTATCATGATGTTTTCCCATTAACTATATGTCAAAGGGATGTTTTTTCACCAAAGGTGACCCTGTCAATAGGCTATTTCCCCACCGAAAGGCTGTGTATACAAATGAAGGTGTGCCAATGGATTTTTTTCTCCACAAAAGGTGAGCCAATGAGTTGTTTTCTTCATCAAAGGTGCCCAGTGACCATGCCATCGAGTTATTATTCCCACCAAAGGTTTGCCAACGGACTATTTTCACATTTAATATATGCCAACGGGTTGTTTTCTCCAGCGAAGGTGTGCCAATGGATTGTTTTCTCCCTAAAGATGCCACCAACCAAAACTATGGCAATTGGTTGTCTTTCAAGCCAATCTTGTGATAACTGGTTGTTTTCACACTGAAGGTGCCCAACGACCATGCCAATGAGTTGTTTTTCCCATTATAGGTGTGCTAAGGAGGTTTTTTCACTTTGAAGGTGCCCAACGACAAAGCCAATGGATTTTTTTCCTCTCCAAAGGTGTGCTAAAGGGCTTTCCTTTCCATCAATGTTGTTCCAACGGGCTATTTTCTCCTTGAAGGTGCTCAGCAACCATGCCAACATGATGTTTTTCTCCCCAACTGTGTGTCAACAGGATGTTTTCTCACCAAAGGTGACGAGTGTCCTTGTCAACAGGCTGTTTCCTCACTGAAAGTGTCGAACAAACTATTTTTTCCATGAAACGTATGCCAAGAGGTTGTGTTTACGAAGGAAAGTGTGCCAATGGGTTGTTTTCTCGACCAACAAGATGTTTGCTCAATAAAGTTGCCAAGAAACCAAGCCTATGGATTGTTTTACCCACCAAACATGTCCTATTAGGGTTTTTTTTCTCACAAAAGGTGTACCAATGGGTTGTCTTCTGCATTGAAGGTTTGCCAACGGGGTATTTTCCTATTGATAGTTTATCAACGGGCTATTTTTGCACTAAAGTTGACGAGCGACCATGCCAATAGGTTGCTTCCCTATCGAACGTGTGCCAATAGGCTATTTTCTCTACAAAACATGTGCCAAAGGGCTATTTTTTCAAATGAAGGTGTGTAGATGAGATGTTTTCTCCATTGAAGGTGTTGGACCCTATTTCCGAAGCCCAACTATCTAAAATATAAAAAACGTGAACTTATTATCCTATAAGGTTGTTTCGATGGGATCTCTCTAGCCAAAACCAGTTCTGACAGTGGAATCACAAATTGACTTCTTCAAAACAATTATAGCTCTATGTCTCTAGTTTATTTTGAAACAATTGGCATAACTTTCACTAGAGATATCAGATTTTGATCATTCAAGTATGATTTCGAAGAGAACTTTGAGTTCTACTACTTCCGTGAAGACCCCGAAGAGAGATTTTTCCATCTAGAGGCAAAATTTTCACATTTTCATAACTATCCCAAGAAGGCCCGCTTAGTGGACATATGTCCCTTAAAAGGGACATGAACTGAGCTAAAACACTGGAATACTTGAGAAGGTACGTTTAGCAGACATGAAGTCCGCCCAACGGACATTTACGGGTCAAATTCAAGATTTCTAACTCCTACAAGTTACTTATGACCCCTCTTATGCATATTTATCATTTCTAACTTATTTTCCACATCATTTTCACCTCCATTACAATTCAATAACCAAAACATATTCTGTGCTTGATCATCAACCCAAGAACATAACATCATCCATGTCTATAAAATGTCCAACATTCACCCTTTGCAGCATCACTAACTTGTGAAAATCATAACTCTTAACTCCGATATCGAAAAATTTCATACTTTATATCGTTGCAAAGCTAGAATGATAAGCTATAACTTTCATGAAGACGATTATAGCTAATTCTACCTAAATCGATACAGTTTTTCCTTTGAATTCAAAAACAATTTCTACACCTATGAAAGCTTGCAAAATGCAATATCTATTTATATCTCTTCAACTACTAAGTACTTTAAAATAACATCATCATACACAACAGCAAATCCTCAAATTCTCATTCTCATTGTTAAGCAAAGTAAATATTGGAACAAGCTTTACTAACATATCAACGATTACACATCACTAACATAAAATAAAGTGCCAAGGATGCTCACGTTTGATATGCCTATAAAGCTATCCAAAACGTTCACTAACTTAGTACAAAAAATTCTCTAACTATCTTGGAGTTTCCGATTCCTTGCAAGGATTGCTAACTGTCTTGTTTTGCACTTGAGAAGTGGGAAAAAGGATGGGTTGAGCTACACATCTCAGTGGCTAATACATTTATAGCCATCGGCAATCGACCACAATTCAAGCATATGCACAAGTATAACTAGCAATTCAAGCATTCTCATTCTATTCTAGTAATTCACGCATCAATCAATTTAGCTCAGAACTCATAACACATAACATAGACTTTATCCATTTAACGCAACACTCAAATGCATCATACTTAACAATTCAAAGATGTAATGCATAAACAAATAGCTCGAGAGTTTCGTGGAATGAAATGAATAAACCGAAGTTTATGTTGTGAACAAAACAAGTCCGATTTCTCAGGATCTTGTCGCCTCAAGCGGGCAGCCGGGAGAAGGCTATATAGGTCAACGTGCACATGACTAATGAAACGTTCCTTTCTTGCCTAATCACAAACAAATTTCATGCTCAATTCAATCAATCACAATCCATAAGCACTTTTTCTTCTTTCCTTTTTATATAAATATCATAACCTTCTTTCCAAGGCATAACATAATCGTCATTCATCATGCATTTTCAAATATTCATAGTAATGTTAATTTCAAGCACTTCAAATGCAAGCAAATCAACATACACACACATAGGTAATAATTTGCCCAATTACACAATAACTACAAATACATTACCCATATTGAATTCGTTGCTTAGAAACTTGCTTTAAAAAAATGCCTCTCTTCTTGTTCCTCTTGATTTCCTTCAATATTGACAAAATTCCCAATTTAATAGGAATCCAAATTGAGAACCCAACAAGCACATTCACTAAAAATTGATTCTAGAATACTTAAACTCATGCGTTTTCTAAGCTTCATGAACCAAAATCCTTTCAAAAATCCAAAGGATTAAAATTGCTCTTACCTTGAATCTTCACCAAATAACAAGATTTTTGTCTCAAAAGGAAGCTCTTCTCTTTCTCTTTCTTTTTTTATTCTTGAACAACCTTAAAATCTCTCTTAAAGACTAAGGAAAGATGAAACCTAGCTTCTTCTTCTTCTTTTCTCTTTAATGAACGACCCTCTCTCACTTCTATTCTCTTTTTCACGTGTTTTCACTCCTTCTTCCTTCAATTCACGTTTTTCTCCTTCCAATAACCAAGACAACACTTTTCCTCTTCCAATTTTGCCCTTAATAAGAGTTAAAAGTCATTCCTACCCTTCTTTTAATGCTCCATGCCTTTTAATCTTAAGTGACATGCCAAAATACATTCCTACTACTTTAATCTAATTAACCAATGAAATAAAATCCTATTAACACTTGAATAAATAATTAAACTCTAATAATAATTCTACATTAACCGTATAATTCATTCTAAGGAAAAAATTCAATTCCACGTTTATTCCATAAACTATCAAGCTTAATTCAACGAAAAAATTCGGGGGACAACAGAAGGTGCTTCAACTTGATGTTTTCTCACCAAAGTTGCCAAGCAACCATGCCAATGGGATATTTTCTCTTTCGAAGGTGTGCCAATAGGATGTTTTCTCACCGAAAGTGCCAAGCGACCATGTCAATGGACTGCTTTTCCCACCAAATATGTGCCAATTACCTATTTTTCCTACAAAATATGTGTCAAAGGGATGTTTTCCCCGTCGAATCTATGTTAACAAGCTATTTACTCGTCAAAGGTGCATAGTGACCATGCCATAAACTGTTTTTCCTAACGAAGGGCTGTCAATGGGCTATTTTAGTAATATTTGATTTTCAGAACATTCTTAGGGATTAGAACCCTAAATCATTATGAATGAATAATAGCATTGAGAGCTTTACATATACATGCATAACATTAACATACATACACGAATTAATTTCTACACTTTACAAAGATAGCATATGCACTCAATTGACATGTCCTAGGGTATGAAAGATTTAAAATGACTATGATATGAATTATGGATTGTTATGTTTTGAATTTTGATTTGATTAGAACCCAATTATTGACTTGGAATTAAATGTTATTAATTTGGAAATTGATGAAATAATATGTACATTTGGACTAGGACAAATGCCTGATGGTAGGATAAACTAATATATGAAAAATTAGGGTTACTAAGCTTATAATGCTGGAGTTATGTAAATATAGTGCCCTGGAAAGCAAGTGTATTTAATTATAACTTAATTTTCTTCCAGTTATAGTTTTGTAATGAAAATATTTCTTATTAATAAAAATAAAAGAGTTTGGTTTTTATGAGCATTATATATCTAGTCATAAGGTACTGAGATTAGGTACTGAGATTCTTTTGTAAGTAATATACATATATATAGAGACGTATGGGAAACATGTATATTATAAGAATCTAAAATAATGGATTCACAGTTTAATAATCAAGTTGGTCGCTTGATTATGGTTTAGACTGTAGTGTTGCGATTTATCTCCATGTATGTAAAGGAGTTTACTTCGACAGAATGATGAGTTTCATATCATGATAGTAGTTGACTATTGATAATGGCACTATTAAATGAATATGGAATCAAGTATGTTTTCAAGAATAAAGTGGTTCGGTCGTTACTTTAATCTTAAAACATACAACTTAAGCATTCATTTATTATGGACCACATTCTTGATGAGTGGTGAGCTCAAATGTGTTTCATTATAATTCTTGATATGATCAGAATGGATTTTTATAGAGTATTAATCCAGTGTCTGCATGATGGAATTATTAATTGAAACATGTATCAGGGAACATTCTCTCAAATAAAGAGTTTATAGTGATATCATCACTTCTAGATGTTTTATGGAGATTGGTGATTAAACTGGCGCCAGCATTTTGATGGACTAGTTACTCATCAAATCTTAACACCAAGATGAGATCTTGTGTGTTAATCACCATATAGAGTAAAATAGGATATCTAAAAGGAATAACCAATATAAGGGCAATACTGTAATTTTACCCTTTATTGTGTGGATGGCTATAATAAGGTTCATAATAGGGTTTGCAATTGGACATCTTGTTTAAAATATGTGTTCAATAATTCAAGAGTTCAACTAATTGTCTTTAGTGGAATGACATTTAGTTAATAAACTAGAATTAATTCTAATGAGATTAAATTAATTTTTGGCTTATCGGAGCTTGAATTATCTAAGTCCAATAAGATTCTTCACTTGGCTTCAAGGAGGGTTATTAAATAAAGTAAGAAATACAAATAGAGATTTTAAAGCCTTTGATTGAATGTTGGGCTTATACTAATTAATTGTTAATTAGAAGCCCAATTGAACATTTAGAAATGGGCTAGGCTTTGGTTTGATTTGATTAATTAAATTAAAACAAAGTTATTTAAGATAAATGGAGGTAGAATTTCGTTTTTAATGGACTAAATGTGCAGCTGCATATTTTGCATTAATTTGCTATATTAAAGATGGTTTTAACGTGTTTTATCATCGTTAAATGGAGTAACGACCTTATCATTAAATTATTTAATCATGGTCTTTTAATGATAGCATGTAACCTATTAGTATTCATTGGATTAAAGACGAAAGAGGTGCATTATGATGGACCATCTTCCCTCTTTCATCACAAAACTGAAATTAAGAAGGTGTAAGAAGGTGTTCCTACATTTTTGACTCTTTCTCTCCGATCTTGCATGGTATAGATTAAAATTGCATGAGAAGTGTCTCGAAATTGGCTTCTTTCTTCTAAGGAAAAAAATCTCCTTAAGTTTTCTTCTCCTTTCCTACTAAAGGATCTTGTTATCCAAGTTGTCCAAGAAGAACAAGTGGTAGATTTGGTTGGTCGAGGATACAAATTCAAGAAAAGGATACAATAATGAGAAGAGGATACATCTCCTAAGAGAGGATACATTGTTGAGGATAGGATAGCACAGTGCGGAGTTAAAGCTGTAGTAAAGGAGTCAGTAATATAATTTTTACCACTTTGTTCTTATGTTTATTATCCTTATACCATATCGTGTATGGCTATGCATGTTGATTTGGTTATATTGCTTCCGCTGTAATTTTGATTTATAAAAAGTTTTGAAATCTACCATTTTATCCAAATTGTGCATGCTTTATTTTTTCCAATCCAACAATTGGTATCAGAGCCATTTTTATTATGCATGATTTTGGTTCCTATATATGATGCATGAGTTGGCAATCATTTTTGTATGCAGCATATTTTTATGCGACAGAAATATATATGGTGTATGTTTTGCTCTTTTGGTTGTCCATAGATTCTAAAGTTACCTTGTATGTTTTGATCATTTGGTTGTAACAAGGAGGGTGGCCTATCATCATCATATTTCCTCCTTGGTCTCATCTTTATGTTTTCTTTGATTATGTAATGTACAAAATCATGTAATGTTGAAGATGAAGAAGCCATGGATGAAGAAATAAAAAGGTAAGGTTTTGGTTTTGCTAAAAGTGTATTGGAAAAGTTTCGGTTGTTACAAAACCTAAGTGTTGGATTTTTGTGTTTACAAATTTTCGGTTTTATGTCACAACAAGTTTCAGTTTTATTTAAAAATAAGTGATATTTTTTTTGTTTCATATGGACAATTTTCAGTTTCCATGAAAAACTAGTGTTAGAATTTTTGTTTTCAAAGTGAAAAATTCGTTTTCTTAAAAATCAAAATATTGTTGTAAAAGAAAAGCCATTACACACTTTTTATCGACTGGGCCAGGTCATGTGAGTGAAGAGTTTGAAGCGGAAGATCCAAGTCCAAGAAGAAATTGTTGCGCTTAAAAGCCTTGTAATTTTATTTATGTTTCTAGGATGGACAATCAAAAGTGGCTTATAAGTTCATATGATGAATGGATAAATGAATGCAAATATTATGTGATTGCATGTCATTAGAAAATTGCCAACTCTAGGCTTTGCCATGCATTCATTATGTATGAGATATATAATGAAACAATATAGGTTGGATAATAAATTGCATCTAGACAAGTTGGTATTTATTAAAACTTAAAGGCCAAAAAGATTGAGTGGGAGAGGATGCTCATGTGATAGTCCACGGTCTCCATCTGATGGCCCATTTGCATGTGGTGAAGTGTTACTCCCCACCGGAGGGCATGAATCCTAGATCTTGCATGGTTTGGGTCTCCTTAAAGATAAATCCATTTAATTGTTTTTTAAGTTTAGGTAAATCTATCATCATGCATAAATGCATCATGATTTTATACGAAGTTCCAATATTATTTACTAGTATGCTCATGTTTTAACAATTTATATTTTCAGACATAATCACCATAAAATGAATCCACTTACTTTGCTCTTAACAAATAAAAAAATTGGAAAATAGAGAGAATTTTGATGAGAGGAGACGTAACCTAGACATTGTTCTTCAATATGAACGAATTTCATAGCTATTAACTAAAAATGAACCTGCACCTCTGGGTGCAAATTCAACTCTTGAGCAAGTCCAACCACATGAACGATGGCAGAATGCTGATAAGACTACTAAGTGTTATATTCTAGCTTCTCTCAGCAGCATGTTGCAAAAGTAAATTACTTGTATAGAAACTGCTAGTGCAATGGTTCATCACCTACATGAGATGTTTGGTGTGAGGAACAAGTCTATAATGGTGAAAGCTATCCAAACCTTTCACAATCTCAGATAAAAACCCGGTGAACTGGTGTGGGATTACATGCTTAAGGTAATCTCTGCGATCAATGGGGCTGAGATTCTTGGGGCAGATATGGATGTGGACATGCAAATGGTTATTATCATAAATAGCTTAAACTCTTCTTTTCAGCATTTTAAGTTGGACTGTGAGCTCAATAATAAGGATTACACCTTGAGTGAGTTGATGAGTACCCTCTAAAGCACGGAGGAGAGTATTGAATATCAAGGCTCATGGGCAGACGCTAATGTAGCATCTTCTTTTAAGCCTAAGGGTAAGGGCAAGAAAAAGAAGAAGGGTCCAATGAAAAAGAAAGCCCAAACAGGGGTCAAGGATTAATCCATCAAAAAGAAGGCAAAATAGAACATCAAGGGAAAGTGTTTCCACTGTGACGAGATGGGTCTCTAGAAAAGAAATTGTCCAGTCTACCTTGAGTCCCTCAAAAGCAAACAAGTTATGGGTTTCCTAAGTTTGTTAGGAACTAGAAATGTGGTAGATTTAAGGTAATCTCTGCGGTCACTGAGGATGAGATGCTTAGGGCAGATATGGATGCAGACACACAGATGATTATGATCATCAATAGCTTAAACTCTTCTTTTCAACAATTTAAGTTGGACTATGAGCTCAACAACAAGGATTACACCTTGAGTGAGTTGATGAATACCCTCTAAAGCATGAAGGAGATATTGAATATCAAGGCTTATGGGCTAGAAGCTAATGTAGCATCTTCTTCGAAGCCCAAGGGTAAGGGCAAGCAAAAGAAGAAGAGTCCAATGAAAAAGAAGGACCAAATAGGGGTCTAGGCTTAACCCATGAAAAAGAAGGCAAAAGAGAACATCAAGGGAAAGTATTTCTACTGTGATAAGATCGGTCACTAGAAAGAAATTGTCTAGTCTACCTTGAGTCCCTCAAAAGCAAACAAGGTATGGGTTTCCTAAGTTTGTTAGGAACTAGAAATGTGGAAAATTTATCTGATTCTTAGATATTAGATTCAGAAGCCACTAACCATGTTTGCAATTCCTTGCAGGGGTTCCAGCAAAGGAAAAGACTACCTAAAGGCCAGTTTCAAGTTATCTTGGACTTTCCTAGTGGTCATAGGTTATATTTGGAGGATGTTTATTACATTCCAATGATTGTAAGGAACGTGATTTCGGTTTTTTCCTTAATAAAGTCTAGTTATTCCATATATTTTGAAAATGTTGTTTCAATATATGAGAATAAGGATTTTATTTGTAATGTAACAATTAAACAGGGATTGTTCTTTATAGAACCTATGACAGGCTCACTAAACACCACAAAATTGATAAAACTAAGACAATCCAATGTCTTTAGCATTAATTCAAAATATCTGTGGCACTTAAGAATGGGTCATATCAATCAGAAAAGTCTTGACAAGTTAGTGAAGGATGGGATTCTTACAGCCATGGATAATGATCCATTACCCATATGTGAATCTTGTATTGAAGGAAAAATGATCATGGCCTCATGCCCTTGAAGTTAATCACACATTGGTATAGACTTTACGTACAAGAAACTCGATACACAAGAAGGGGGGGCGGTTGAATGGTGTATCCTTTTTGTGAATATAAAATCTTGCTAAGAACTTCTGTTTCTTGTTAAAAAGATATCACAAGAATTATACGAAAATTATTACGTAGTTAAATCGTAAATAACTTCTATATAACCGTTTAACAACAAAATAAACTGAAGTAAAAGATAGAGGATAGACACTGTGATTTTTATATTGGTTCACCCCAAACCGTAGTCTACGTCCAGTCCTCAAAGTTCGTCTGAGTGTTTCACTATACTCCAAATGATTACAAGTATTCTTTCTTCCCTTACAGAGCCTCTTTAGGTCTCTTACAAAGTATTATTTCTTCCCTTCCAGGGCCTCTTTAGGTCTGTTACAAAGTATTCTTTCAGCTATCTTAGCCTCTCCAGGCTATCAGCCTTTTCTTTCTCTCACTGGAAAAAGATTGTGAGTTTTTGTTACAGTAGGGTTAGCTCTCTTCGTATCGTACTATAGAATTTCTCTTTTCTAAGTAAGCACTGAATGCTCAAAGATCACTGATTTCTGAATCGTAAGATTTGTAAGAATTTTCTCTAAGATTTACTAACATTGTAAGATCTTTGACTACGACTAGTATTTATAGCCTTCGTCTCTAACTGCTTCTTGATCTTTGATAACTGCTTCTTGATTTTTAATAACCGTCATTTAGTTGAGTTCTGTAACTAACTCTAACTAAATAACTGTCTAACGTGCTAATGTATATTCATGGTATTGTCTATGTCCTCTTTGCGTCTATATTAACTTTGTGTCTGTGTTGACTTTGCGTCGATATTGTCTTTGCGTCTGCGTCTGTGTTTATATTGTCTTTGCATCTGTATTTCGATTTCGCGTCTGCGTCTTTATTGTATTTGCATCTGTGTTGCCTTTGTGTCTGTGTTCTGTACTTTGTCTGTACACTTAACACACTTTTCAAAAACGTTCATTTGTTTCTAACATTATTATTATTTGATTGTCATCGAAATTAATCATCGTAAAGTCCTCTTGACTTAACAATCTCCCCCTTTTTGATGATAACAAATAATCATAATTTTAGGAAAAAAATCAAAGTGAATGAATCTTTATTCAATTGATGAATAAGAAAACAACAAATGAATAAGACGAAAATAAGTAAAGAATAAGAAGGCAATAACCAAGAATACTTATATGCATGTTATCTTCTACTTTTCTTCTTTTTCTCTTCTTCTTTAATCTTGTCTCCCCCTTTTTTTTCTTCTTTTCTCCCCTTATTTGTTATTAATCAAAAGGTTACCTCAGATGCTTCATTATTTCATAAAACATGCATTGCATATCTGTTCTTGTCAACTTGAGGTCTGCTTCTATTGTAACTCGTAAATAAGCTACTTCCTCATGTAGACCACCAACTGAGTCTTGTAGATCATCAACCTTAGTATGAATTTCTTCAATCTCCTTCACTAAAGCTTCCTGATTCCACTGCTCAAAATGTCTTACTTCTTCCATTCCAATAGTTTTGACTTGTTGAGTTGGACTCGATGGATAGAAGTTCATAGC
>JAOQMS010042492.1:0-13645 GCA_027563885.1 Erythroxylum longipes
TCACCCACAAGGCTTCTTTATCAACAAACAATCGCCAAATTCTTTTCATTAATAATACCCGTTGCATTTGTGTGATCGAGATAATTCCTAATCCCCCTTGGTTTTTTGGCACAGTAATATCACTCCATTTTACCTTGGCCCCCTTACTTTTATCATGTGTTCCATTCCATAAAAACGATTTCAACATCCTCTCCATGTCCTTGATCACCTTCTTCGGAATGACTACATGCGCCGCCCAATATACATGCATACTATTCAACACCGGCACAATGAGTGTGACTCTAGCGGCAAGTGATAAAAATCTGTTCTGCTAAGTAAAAATTCTAGCTTTCAATTTTTCCATCATAGGCATAAACTCCGAATAATGTGGCTTACCCGATGTTATAGGGACTCCCAGATATCGAAAAGGAGTTGATTGAAGAGAGATACCCACCAAATTGGAAATCTATTCAGGATTACGCACATCTGAAGACACATATACTCCACTCTTCTGCAAATTCAGTTTCATCCCATAATAAACATATAAAGTTATATAGCTATGTGAAATTGGTGGGCGAGTTCCTACAAAAAAATGTTAGAGGTGGTTTTAGAGTTACCACTCAGATGTTTATGTTAGTTTTTGATTGTGAAAAAACGAGAGAAAGTATAAAGATTTAAATGAATTCCTCCTCTTACTTTGTGCCTCTTTTTCATTTTTTGCTTACTTGGGAGTATGGTGAGTGAGATCACTAAAATACGCTCACATTTAGCTAGGCCCCAAATCTCAAGTACGAGAGATTGAGCGATAGGAATGCGATAGAGGGAGAAATGTAGAGGATAAAGTAGATGAAGTGTTTTAGAACAAATTTGAGTTGTTAGAGAGGACCAGGTGTCTAAGGTCTTATCCACTTTTGATGAACTATTAGAGAATTAGGAAAAGGGCTTAAGGAATTAACTTATATCTGCTAGTATCAATTTTCCTTAAATTTTATGTAGATCTTGTAGGTACAACTTTATAGATCTAGCAGGAAATCATTGGATTTTTAAGAGATAAAAGGTATCTAAATCTAGATAGTCCATATACAACTAATATGAGGCATTGAAATGCTTATAAATACCCTTTTTATGGCTTATAACAAAGTCCTTTTCTCTTTCTTTGAGAAATTAAACAAAAAGCTTCTATAATTCTTTTAACTCTAGCCTACTACTTTTTCTCTCAGATATTCTTACTAGTACTGTCTTCTATGTTTGTCCTATTTTTAAGTTAACACGTCTCATTTCAGTAGTTCAGTGTCAGTTCAACTTCTAAAACATATGTCAATTTTGTTTTCAAACTTTTAGTGAACATAACAAAGGTAAGTTTGGCGCTAATCTGTTTCCACTTCTCTAATCTACAAACCAAGAGAAAGACTAATGTTGTTTTACTTATAAGTTCGACACTAAATATGTTTTATAACCATTTTTTCCAAAGCTTACTCATTTGTTTGAATTAATATTATAGCTTCTAATTAATTTTCTTGAAGAAGCAAAATTTCACTCCTTGCGTAAAGATCCACCATTAAGTCATCAATATCTTCTTTATCTTTCTTTACTCCACTCCTTATCAATGGTCCACCAATATCATCAAATGGATCTCTAGCTTCTTTTGACACTTGAATTGAATATTTTATAAGCTATTCCAGCCTTTCTTCGTGCTTTTCCTGTGTGGAAACTTGTTTAGCTCAATACTTGTTTCTCATCACTTTTCCTCTCCTTTAAATATTTTTTTCTTCACATCACCACCTTCATCTATAAAATCAAAAAGTATTTGATACTTGTACAAGAATGCTTTTCCTATATCTCCGAGTCTCACTATCAGAGTCGCTCCATTTCCCTCATATTTATCTCTCATTTTTACTTTACCCAAAAGGCTTGAATTACCTTTAGTGTTTGCTCTCATTTCTTTCCCTTTAAACTCTCATATTCACTCTAAAAAATATGGAATCAATTTTATCCTCCTGCCCTCTCTATCGTTGCACCATGAACTACTCTCTAAGGGGATAAGGATTTAGGTCAATCAGTCCTTAGGTAAGATAATTGATGGTTAAACTGCCAAAAAGACTAAACAATTTTTTTAAGCAGATAAAGACTAGGAAGCGGATACTCATATCAACTACCTAGGCAGGAAATCCACTTACTCAATTAAAAGGTTCCATGACTCAAATATTTCTATAAAATATTCCATGGCTCAAAGATTTCTACAAAACAATCATTTGTTTTATGGAAAACCATTTATAAAACCCAATTTCCTTGTCATCTTTTATAAAACCATTAACAACTATTTCTTCATTCACAAATTTCCTTAATTCCATAAATATTTGATCTTTAATCAACATGCACCTCATCTCACAAAATTTTCAAGAAACCCATTTACAAATCTTTATTATCTCAAGTTGTTCCAAATAATTATAGATAATATATTTCCCAACTAAGGAATAAAAGTGGCAGAATGAGGAAAAGATGAAGAAAATATGAGAACAAAGATGAAAGTGACATAATGAAGAAAGGAATAAAGAAAATTTGAGAAGCAAGATGAAAGCAAGAGAATGAAGAAAGTAAGGAAGAAAAGAAGAAGATAGAAAGTCCGAATATATTAAATGATTGAGGGTATATATCGCTACAAGAAAATTAGTAATTATCAATGGAAAATTATCGACGGAAACTAAACTGTAGCAAATTATCGACGGAAAATCACAATTCGTCGATAACATGGTCTGGAAAATTTTCATTTTGTGACGGAATAAATATATGTCGGTAAATATGGAGAAAAATTATCCCAGAAAATTTGCCAATGGAATATAGCAATGGAAGAATATTCTTATCGGTAAAGAAGGCGGGAATGCTTGGCTGGTTATTTTTTGTTTACCAACAGAATACTTTTCTGTCGGTAATTTTCGTCGATAAATTTTAAGATATAAACATCATCATTTGCTTCGGCTTTAATGTTTTTAATAAAATGAAAATGAAGTCATTTGGTTTAACACCAAACGACGTTGTTTTCATTTTGAGCTAAAACTATTGCAGCCCCTCCCCTTCCCCCCTCCTCCATCTCATCTGGATATTTCTTGTTCTCTGTCGTCGTCATCCTCACTGTTCTCTGTGCCTACTGAAGCCCCGCCGTTAGTCGTCCCACCTCACATCCTCATTGTGCCACCGTCCTTGGCATCCCAACATCCTCATCTCTGTAGCCACCGAAGCCTTCCTCCTCTGTTTCTCGTGCCAACTGGTAAACAATGTCCATCTCTAGTTTGCTTTTTCTTGTTGTCAGTTGCTTGGTTTTTAAGATGGCTTTTTATTGCTAATAATTGTTGAAATTCAAAATGATTCAAGGCTGATAATGTTTATGCGCTACGATGTAAGGCCCTAAAATATACTCTAGTTGAAACAATACATGTTCATGAAAGTAAATGTGGGATAGGAGTTATAATTATGCTATGAGTTGAATGTGAAAGGTATATGACTTGAATTTCGGTATTGGTGGACTATAGTTAGTAAATTGGAATTAATTGATACCATTAGAGAATTGAGGTATTTAAATGTACATTTGGATTAGGAAAAATGGTCAAGAAATAACTTAAGTTTGTATAAAAAAATGATTAAGCCTATGAGTTAACGACACGTGGCATGGCTAATGCATTAACATTTGGCATCATTGATTGTGTCACAAGTGGACCAACCTTGGAATAACATATGGACTGATTTGTAGGTGCTTAATGGTAGTATCTTAAGATGACAAAGGGCAGCATAATTAAGTGGTACATGGCATGACATATTAATTGACACATGTTTCAAGTATATTGGAGCCACCTAGTAACTAAAGGCAGCAAATTTTTTACTGGAATGTTCTTTACTTCTTTCACCCTTTCACCTTGCTTTTCACCACCGAAACTCTCATTCTCCTCTTAACTTCTGGACTTTTTCTAAAGTTTGAATCATCAACACTAGGAAGCTTTGTAAGTTCTTTTATCATGAAGATGGCCTTGTAATTTTATGTGTTATTATCTTGTTGGTGCTGAAAGTTGCACCTTAATCTTAGATATGTGCGGATTGCTAGGAAGGATTGGTTTAGCTTGATCTTTGAAGTGATATGGAGTTGTTCTTTGAAGTTTAAAGAGGTAAAGGAGTACTAAATTTGATATCATGATAGAACATATCGTGTTTGATGTTTGAAGTGGATATAACGTGTACTGAATTAATGAAGAAATGTGGTTAGGAATGTGATAGGTGTTGGGTACTCATTAGAAGGTGTGGTTCCATTGAATAGCCATCGACTTTTTAGCCATACCTTGACCTGTAGACATCAAAATAGGATGATTTTAAATTCAGATTAAACTAGAAACATTTATCTACAACTTTTATGAAGAAGTTGAATTTAAATCCTGTCACTAAAGGTTTTGAAATTTAGCTTGAAGTTGAGTTCTGGCATAGGCTACAACACTATCCTTGACAAAAATCGTGTCCTGTTTTTATAGAATAAACTGTATTGATGTAGGCTAAATCAGACAAAGTTGTCTTCATAAAAGTTTTATCTCATTCTCTTAGCTCTATATTGGTATAAAGTTTGCAATTTTTGGATATCAGAATTGGGAGATATGAGTTTTACAAGTTTGAGTGCACATACACGATCATGCACTAGCTAAAATTTAGAACGTGCACAGTCTGTAGTATTTTGAGCATAACTCATGGAATAATAAACTAAATTGAATGATTTTGTTTCGTTAGAAACTTAAGACATAGAGGAACATTTTTTTAGAAGAACATATTGTCTAAAAATGTCAATTTCTAGGTCAAAATGGCTATACAAAAAACTGATCCAAAAGCTTGTCCCGTGAAAATAGCTTTTTGGAGGTTTCGGGTCCCTTATCGCACAATTGTGGGAAATAGTTAGGAAGGAGAAAAAAGGAGATTTTGTGCAATTGATGACTATATAAGGTTAATTGAGTAATAGTTAGTTTAATTATGCATGATTAATTGAGATGATAATGTAAAGGATGTATGGTGTACAATGTTGAATTGCTTGGTGTGACCATAAATGAATGAGTTCCAAAGGCTTATGTATTATGAATTGAATATGGATGTATGTGAATTGGGTATTTTTACTTGTGATAATTCTGGACAATCAGTTGTCTGAGAAGTTTGATAGTTGGTACTGTGTTGGAAGTGCTTTCTATTTGTGTGAATATACATAAATTGTGAAGACTCAATACCTCTATTGATTCATTATTGCGCATAATTGTAATTGCATGACATGTTAGTTTATTTTAAATCAGTGAATATGTCAAGTTGAACAAAATGAAAAAAAAAAGTGGTATGTGTTGTATTATGTTCCCTGTATGAGAATTCTGAAAAGAACCCTTTTTGTTTTAAAACTGTTAAGTCCTAGACGTGGGTAAATAGGCATGCCTAGAAGGGTCTGCAGCTGCTCCTGTGACACTTTGGTGTCTCATGTTACTGACACTTCGGTTTCTCCTGTTACTTACACTTTGGTGTCTCCTGTTATTCAGACATAAGTCTCTCCTGTTCTGTGATATCGATCACGGTATCTCCTGTATTAGTCCCGTTACTCACTTTTGTATAAAGGATTAGTAGTCTAACTTGTTTTGTATTCTGATACATGTTCAGTTTCGATATAAATAAAATTATGATTTGATATTGATTTGATATTATACCCTATTCTGATAATCAGTTCTGACATCTGTACAATCTGTTCTGATACTTAAATGATATGATTGGCATTAATATGAGAAATGTTCTCTAGTGATAGATTACATTTTGTTCTAAAATTCATTATGCCTGAATTGTTCTTTAGTATGCATCTTTAAGGATTGCTTAAGATATAGTTTGATTCGGTATATGTGGATGTTAGGTGACTGTTAAATAGTTACCAGTTTATGTATGATTTAGTTATTCCTTACTAAGCTTTATACTTAGCACGGTGGTTTTGCCCCATATAGGTTCAAATAGGAGGGGTTGAAGACTGGGACAATAACAACTGAGATGGCCAACAAAGAATGTGTTTTGTTTTGGAAATGTATGTTTGGATTGTATGTATAATATGAGACATAATGTATTTTGTTAAACGTTAGTAATTACTGTAACACAGGGTATATTTGAACTTAAGATATGTACCGTTTTGTTTAAGGATTTGTAATGTAGTAACCTTAATTCAGGATGACTTGACACATGTATTTGAATGAATTCAGTGTATTGTTTAAATTATGTTCAAAGTCGAATATGCATGGAAACACAATAATTGATTGCTTGAATTATGACTATGCTTTGTATTTTTTTGATATGTTTTAAGTCCTGTATTAGGTAATATCCACATATCCTTTTAGGGGTCTGTGAGTGTTACATTGTTTGGTATCAGAGCATGGTTTAGGTGATTCTGGTGTCATCAGCGCTTAACTCATGCTATTACTTTGATGTCAGGGTTGTGTTTGGCCTAATGCGGTTTGTCCCGTGTTTTGATTGTAGAATTAACTATGGAAAGGTCTCACGAAGTTGTCGATAAGGTTACTGAGAGTAATACTCCTGAGCGATCTTGTTCATCTTACTCTGGACCTTCTGGGGTCAATAGAGGTGAAGCTGAGTTGCCACCCCCTCCTCCAGCTCAGGGTGAGGCGTTGGTTAAGTTGTCTCAGGATATAATGACATTACTACACCGTATGACCACACCAAAGGCTTTGATTGACCAATTACGGAAGTATGGAGCTGAGGAATTTACTGGGACATCTTTGGATGAATCTGAAAGAGCCGAGTTCTGGATAGAGAAAGTGAAAAGGGTCTCAGATGAAATCAGTTGTCCACCAAAGCAGATGGTGCACTGTGCCATATTTCTCCTTCAGGGAGCAGCTTACGAGTGGTGGAAGTTTGTTTTGAGAAGTCCTCAGCTACCAGTGCCTCTAACTTGGGATTTCTTTATCCAATCGGTCAAAGCTAAGTATGTTACAGAGGCTTATAAAAAGGAGAAGTGGAAGCAGTTTTTGAACTTGAAGCAGCGGAACTTGTCTGCTGCTGAGTATGACAGGGAATTTAATCGGCTTAGTAAGTATGCTCCTGAACCAGTACTTACTGAGGAGTTTCGATGTCATCAGTTCAAGGGTGGTTTAAATGATTCAATCAAGTAACATCTTGCAGCATTCACTTTATTGCAGCAAGTAAATTATCACCAACTGTTGCAAGCTACTATAAAAATAGAGAGGCAAAAGATGGTGAAGAGAGAAAGAGCTTAGCGAAGGGGCTTTGTTAAAGGTGGTCAGTCCTGGATCAAGCAGCATGGTGAAGGTGTTTCCTCTGCACCGAAAGTTACTCAAAGATCTGTATTTAGGGGAAGACGACAAAATTTTCCCTCATTGACTGCTTCTGGTAAAGGTTCCTCAGCAGGCCAAGGTTCTGGTGCTCTGGAGTGTCCTCATTGCTCCAGACATCATTGGGGTACTTGTTGGAGAGCTACTGGCGCGTGTTTCCGATGTGGTGGTACTGATCATCTGATAGAAAATTGCCCTATAAGACAGTCTTAGACAACACAAGCTGGTAGGGAGGCCTTTCATGCTCCTACTAGAAATAGAGGACGAGGTAGGGCTTATAGAGGATCTAGTCAGATCAGGTCTAATCCGAGTACTCATTCAGAAACTGTTAATCGACCTATTGTGCCCTCTGCTCCAGCTCGAGCTTATGCTTTGAAAGCTCGTGAGGATCAAGACGCACCTGAAGTCATTGCAAGTATTGTTTCTCTCTTTAATTTAAAATGCATGCACTGATTGATCCTGGATCTGCTCATTCCCACATCTGTGTTGGAGAAATGTCTGATAAGGAAATTCCTATAGATCAGCTAGAGTATGACTTTCATGTGACTAGTCCTTTGGGTAGCAGTGTGTTGGTTAGTTGAGTGTATAGAAACTGTCCTGTTATCATTCAAGGATGTGAATATATAACAGATCTGATTAGATTACCTTTTCATGAATTTGATTTGATTTTGGGTATGGATTGATTGACCAAGAATCAGGTAGTGGTTGATTGTCATGTAAAGATAGTTGTGCTTAGGAAGCCAGATCAGCCTGAAATAGTATTGCATGGCATTCGCACTAGTTCTTTAACTAATATGGTATCTACTTAACTTTTGTGTTTGATTCTAAGAAGGAGGGTGTTAAACTGCAAGATATTCTAGTGGTAAATGAATTTTCGGATGTGTTATTACCTAAACTCCCTCCTGAAAGGAAAGTGGAGTTGTCTATTGAAGTCATGCCTGGCACTGCTCCTATATCTAGAGTACCATACAGAATGGCTCCTAATAAATTGAAGGAGTTGAAGGTGCAGTTGCAAGAGCTTTTGGATAAAGGGTTCATTCGACCCAGTGTCTCACCGTGAGGAGCATCGGTCTTATTTGTTAAGAAAAAGGATAGTACATTACGGATGTGCATCGATTATAGGCAATTAAATTGAGTTACAGTGAAGAACAAATACCCGTTGCTGAGAATTGAAGACCTGTTTGATCAATTGAAAGATGCAGGAGTGTTCTCAAAGATAGATCCGCGATCGGGGTATTATCAACTTCAGGTAAAGGATGTAAATATACCGAAGACTGTATTTAGGACCCGTTATGGAAATTATGAATTCCTGGTAATGCCATTCGGGTTAACTAATGCTCCAGTGACATTTATGGATATGATGAATAAAGTATTTAGGCCTTATTTAGACCAGTTTGTGGTAGTATTTATAGATGATATTCTAGTCTATTCTAAGAATGAATATGACCATACTGAGCATCTTCGAATTGTGTTACAGACCCTACAGGAGAAACGGTTGTATGCTAAGTTGAGCAAGTGTGATTTCTGGCTTCAAGAAGTATCTTTTCTGGGTCATGTTGTCTCTTCTCTAGGGATTAGAGTTGATCATAGTAAGATAGAAGCAATTGTTAACAGGAAGCCACCACGGAATGTGACAGAAGTGCGAAGTTTTCTGGGTTTGGCGGGTTATCGCCAATTTGTGAAGGGAGAAGTGCGAAGTTTTCTGGGTTTGGCGGGTTATCGTCGATTTTTGAAGGGATTCTCGGTGCTAGCATCCCCTTTAACTAAACTATTACGAAAAGGAGTGAAGTATGAATGGTCTGATAAATGTCAAAATAATTTTGATCAGCTGAAAAGTATGCTTGAAGCTCTTATATTGGCTCAACCTACTTCTGGTAAGGAGTATGTTATGTTTAGTGATGCATCTATAAATGGTTTGGGTTGTGTTTTGATGCAGGATGGAAAGGTAGTTACTTATGCCTCTAAGCAATTAAAGCCACATGAATAGAATTACCCTACACATGATCTGGAACTCGCGGCAGTAGTGTTTGCCTTGAAAATTTGGCGGCACTACTTGTATAGTGAAAGGTGTAGAATTTTCACAGATCATAAGAGTCTGAAATATTTTCTTACATAGAAAGAACTCAATCTGAGACAACGACGTTGGTTGGAACTCTTTAAAGACTATAAGTGTATTGTGGACTACCATCCGGGTAAGGCTAATGTCGTGGCTGATGCTTTGAGTCGAAAGACCATTTCAGCATTGTCGGTGCAACATGGTGAATGGGGCCTTGTATCTGAAGGAGCTTTTATAGCTCAATTGAAAGCTAGGCCTACTTTGAGGCAAGAAATTTGTGATGCTCAAAAAGATGATAATAAGTTGCAACTTCTTCTTTTGGCGGCTCGAGAAGGTAAACAACCTAACTTCTTTATGAAAAGAGATGATGATTTGTCTTATAAAGATCAGTTGTGTGTACCAGCTAATGATGAACTAAAAAGGAAGTTGTTATTTAAGGCTCATAATACTGTTTTCACTTTGCATCCTGGTGGAAATAAGATGTATCAAGATCTGGAGCAGCATTGCTGGTGGTCAAGTATGAAACGTGATGTAGTGGATTATTAATCTAAATGTTTGACATGTCAACAGGTTAAAGCTAAGCACCAAGTTCTATCTAGTTTGTTACATTCTATTTCTATTCCTCAATGGAAATGGGATACCATTACCATATATTTTGTCATTATACTTTCTCTCACTTAAAGGAAGCATGATGTTGTATGGGTGATTGTTGATAAGCTCACCAAGTCTGCTCACTTTCTGCCTATTTGTCCTGATTATTCATTGGATAGGCTTGCCAATCTATATGTGAATGAGATATTAAGGTTGCATAGGGTGCCATTATCTATTATTTCTGATCGTGATCCTCGATTTACTTCGAGATGGAAAAGTTTGTAAAAGGCTTTGGTTACTCAAGTTAAGTTCAGTACTGCTTTCCATCTCCAAACAGATGGACAATTTGAGTGGGTCATCCAGATATTAAAAGATGTGCTTCGGGGTTGTGTGATGGAATTTTCAGGAAGTTGGGATAACTATCTTGCTCTGATAGAGTTTGCTTACAACAACAGTTATTAGACTAGTATTGTTATGGCACCTTATGAAGCTCTGTATGGTAGGAAGTGTAGAACTCCGGTATGTTGGGCAGAATTAAGTGAAAACAAGACGATTGGGCCTGATATTGTGAGAGATACTGAAGAAAAAGTTCAAGTTATTCAACATAGGTCAAAAGCTGCCAGTGATAGGCAGAAGTCCTATGCTGATCTGAAAAGGAAGGATGTTGAATATCAAGTAGGTGATAAGGTGTTCTTTGAAGTGTCACCGTGGAAAAATATACTTCGGTTTGGTAAGAAAGGTAAGCTCAGTCCGCGATGTATTGGCACATATGATATTCTTAAAAGAATCATACCGGTAGCTTATCAATTAGCTCTTCCTGAAGAATTGGCTAAGATACATAATGTATTTCATGTTTTTATACTGAGAAGATATCAGTCTGATGGTACACATAAGATTCCTATGTAAGAAATTCAAGTCCAACCAGATTTGTCTTATGAAGAAGGGCCTGTGTCTATATTAGTCAGAGAAGTCAGATAACTCATGAACAAGCAAATACCTTTGGTGAAAGTACTTTGGCAACACCATGGACTTGAAGAAGCAACATGGGAATCAGAAGAGACCATGAGAGCTCAGTATCCTCAACTATTTTAATTAGGTATGAATTTCAAAGACGAAATTCTTTTAAGAGGGAGAGAATTGTAAGGCCCTAAAATATACCCTAGTTGAAACAATATATGTTCATGAAAGTACATGTGAGATAGGAGTTACAATTGTGCTATGAGTTGAATGTGAAAGGTATATGACTTGAATTTCGGTATTTGTGGATTATAGTTAGTAAATTGGAATTAATTGATACCATTAGAGAATTAAGGTATTTAAATGTACATTTGGATTAGGAAAATGGTCAAGAAATAACTTAAGTTTGTATTAAAAAAATGATTAAGCCTATGAGTTAGCGACACGTGGCATGGCTAATGCATTAACATTTGGCATCATTGATTGTGTCACAAGTGGACCAACCTTGGAATGACATGTGGACTAATTTGTAGGTGCATGATGGCAATATCTTAAGATGACAAAGGGCAGCATAATTAAGTGGTACATGGCATGACATATTAATTGACACATGTTTAAGTATATTGGAGCCACCTAACAACTAAAGGCAACAAATTTTTTGCTGGAATGTTCTTTACTTCTTTCATCCTTTTACCTTTCTTTTCACCACCGGAACTCTCATTCTCCTCTCAAATTCTAGACTTTTTCTAAAGTTTGAATCATCAACACTAGTAAGCTTTTGTAAGTTCTTTTATCATGAAGATGGCCTTGTAATTTTATGTGTTATTATCTTGTTGGTGCTGAAAGTTGCACCTTAATCTTAGATATGTGCTGATTGCTTTGAAGGATTGGTTTGGCTTAATCTTTGAAGTGATTTGGAGTTGTTCTTTGAAGTTTAAAGAGGTAAAGGAGTACTAAACCTGATATCATGATAGAACATATCTTGTTTGACATTTGAAGTGGATATAACGTGTACTGAATTAATGAAGAAATGTGGTGAGGAATGTGATAGGTGCTCGGTACTCATTAGAAGGTGTGGTTCCACTGAACAACCATCGGTTTTTCAGCCATATCTTGACCTGTAGATATCTAAATAGGATGATTTTAAATTCAGATTAAACTAGAAACATTTATCTACAACTTTTATGAAGAAGTCGAATTTGAATCCTGTCACTAAAGGTTTTGAAATTTAGCTTGAAAGTGAGTTCTGGCATAGGCTACAACACTATCCTTGACAAAAATCGTGTCCTGCTTTTATCGAATAAACTGTATTGATGTAGGCTGAATCAGATAAAGTTGTCTTCATAAAAGTTTTATATTATTCTCTTATCTATTTACTGGTATAAAGTTTGTAATTTTTGGATATCATAATTGGGAGATATGGGTTTTACAAGTTTGAGTGCATATGCACGATCATGCACTAACCAAAATTTCGAACGTGCATAGTTTGTAGTATTTTGAGCATAACTCATGGAATAATGGACCAAATTCAATGATTTTTGTTTTATTAGAAACTTAAGACATAGAGGAAATTTTTTTAGAAGAACAGATTGTCTAAAATTATCAATTTCTAAGTCAGAATGGCCATTCAAAAAACTAATCCAAAAACTTGTGTTGTGAAAATAGTTGTTTGGAGGTTTCTGGTCCCTTATCCCACAATCATGGGAAATAGTTAGGAAGGTGAAAAAAAGAGATTTTGTGCAATTGATGACTATATAAGGTTAATTGAGTAATAGTTAGTTTAATTATGAATGATTAATTGAGATGATAATGTAAAGGATGTATGGTGTACAATGTTGAATTGCTTGGTGTGACCATAAATGAATGAGTTCCAAAGGCTTATGTATTATAAATTGAATATGGATGTATGTGAATTGGAAATTTCTACTTGTGATAATTCCGAACCATCAGTTGTCTGAGGAGTTTGATAGTTGGGACTATGTTGGAAGTGCTTTCTATTTGTGTGAATATACATAAATTGTGAAGACTCAATACCTCTATTGATGCATTATTGCGCATAATTGTAATTGTATGATATTTTAGTTTATTTGAAAATCAGTAAATATGTCAAGTTGAACAACATGGAAAAAAAAAGTGAAATGTGCTGCATTATGTTCCCCGTATGAGAATTCTGAAAAGAACCTTTTTTGTTTTAAAACTATTAAGTCCTAGACGTGGGTAAATAGGCATGCCTAAAAGGGTCTACAGCTGTTCCTGTAACACTTTGGTATCTCTTGTTATTGACACTTCGGTGTCTCCTGTTATTGACAATTTGGTGTCTCCTGTTACTAACACTTTGGTGTCTCCTATTATTGAGACATAAGTCTCTCCTGTTTTGTGATATCGATCACAGTATCTCCTATCCTGTTACTGACACTTTGGTGTCTCCTATTATTGAGACATAAGTCTCTCCTATTCTGTGATATCGATCACGATATCTCCTGTATTAGTCCTGTTACCCACTTCTTTATAAAGGATTAGCAGTCTTACTTGTTTTGTATTCTGATACATGTTCAATTTTGATATAAACAAATTTCTAATTTGATATTAATTTGATATTATACCCTATTCTGATTATCAGTTCTGACATCTGTACAATCTGTTCTGATACTTAAATGATATGATTGGCATTAGTATGAGAAATGTTCTCTAGTGATAGATTACATTTTGTTCT
>JAOQMS010042493.1:0-13644 GCA_027563885.1 Erythroxylum longipes
CTACTACTACTACTACTACTACTACTACTACTACTATTACTATTATTATAATTATAATTATAATTATTTTATTATTCTTATTATTATTAATTTTATTATTATTAATTATATTTTTATTATTATTAAATTCCTTATTATTATTAATTTTCTTCTTCTTTTTCCTATTTATTATTATTATTATTATTAATTTTCTTCTTATCATATAACTTTCTAACATTTTTCATTGGTTAATTTTTCATGGTCCTACTTATGTCAGCATTCATTATATAGTCGTAGTTGCAATATAAAATAACAATAGATGATATTGAAAATAAATATAATATAGGGCTTTAAATTACTAAAAAGTTATTTAATTGAACAAAAAATAAGTTTAAACCCTATTTTAAATAATTAGACGAAATATTTAAATTTCAACATAATGTTCAATATGTGGTAAGAAACCTCCTCGACAACGGAGCTTGAAACTTCCTCTTCCTTTTGCCGAAGAGATACCATGGCTTTAGCTTATATGACCATTGATCCATTAGTATCCCCACGTTGGTGCACAATCTCCCCACCCCTTACAAAATAGAAGGTATGCAATACTACATAGAAAAATGTATGGTCATTTAAGACTGCAGAAAAAGAAAGAAATGTGTTTAACTTAAGTACACAACATGAAGCTTACATACAGAATTCAACTATTACAAAATTTGACAATAAGCATAAATTGCTTCCATAAAGCATTAAATCATTGTACAACCATAGTACCAACCAACATGATAATAACTAGCCAAGATATACTATGCAAATGAATAAGGATACCACAATTTCTGCTTGAATTGGAACTAATAAACATAAACATAAATCAAATTTGTTCTTAACATTATGTTGTAAAACAGACTAATGATGAGAAGTAAAACCTCCTTTCATATATTTCTGAATAGATTCCAACCTATATACACATATAATCCTGAAAAGGGAAAATATATACAGGAATAGGTACTATAATAACAGCCATAGAGTAGTCTTTGATACATAAATATTTGGAAATGCAAATAGATATCTAGACAAAAGGAAAACAAAATGAAAAGTTCAAACATTCTCTGATCCTTTTCCTTATCGTAAAAGGCATTGTGTAGCCTAGTCTTTCTGAATTTTGATTCTTTTCATGTATGCTGGTGGGCAATATCCACGAATTACTACCCAAGATACTTACCATGTTAAAACAATCTCATTACTACATCTAATTAGGAACGTACATGGCAATCTACTTACCCCTGAAAAACCATTCTTTACATCCAGCAAGTTCATTGATAAATGATTTCCAGCAAGTTCTTTCTTCAGTTTTAGGTATATACATGAAATGATTAAGGCTAAAACGAGCAAACATGGTTAGCATTCAAAGCAAATCATCAACAACACGCTTCGGGATAAGAGATCGGCCAATCACATGAAAGTCTAAATGTTGGGCAATATAAACAAAATGAGTGTAAATAATTTTAATGCCGACTAACAGTGAAGTAAGCTTCTAATTACGACCAGTACAGGGGATTTACCTTAAAGGTAGATCTCCTTAATCAGGAATCTTTTTCAACAAGAACAACAACTGAAACCTGCGATAGAGAAAAAGTTTATAGACTATGTAATTTGAAGACAAAACCTCATATTGTCTGGTTGTAGTGAGGAAACAAAAAACGTAAGTGAACACAAGGGTATAGAAACCTCAAACCTAGAAGAGGGTAGGCCCCCAAGGGAAGAACATGAAACAGAACAAAATGGAAAAAGAGAAAAGAAACGTAAAAAAGCATGGAAACCGAGTGTTGACCTGAGATAATGAAAGACGTCGAAGAAACTTTTTGGGAAAGAAAGAGAAACTAAAAATAAGTGGTTAATGAAATTATATAATCTCCACGGATGATTCATACCAGCTATGTATGAACATAGGACCAACCTATTATATTCGATCGATTAAGAAAAAATTGGAGATACTAGTTGAGTCTAAGAATCCCCTCTTACTTGGGATTCAAAATTTAACGTAGTAAATGCAATCCCCTTTTGAGTTCAAGAACAAATGTTCCCACTAGATGAATTTGAAAAACAAAAATAGCCACTTACAGAAGACAAAAATCACAAACTGGAGAAGAGAATCACGAGCTTGAAGAAGAGCTCGGTCAGTTTCGGGGGGAGGCTCATCAGATGTCGAAGAAGGAGAAGTTTCGGGAGGCTTAACGTGAGAAGGATAAATTTGTTTCGAAAAATAATAGTTATTCGTGGAATATATAAAGATAGGTAGGGAGTAGTTTTATCTATTCCTCAAAATTTAAGAATAGATATTCCTGAAGATTACCTATTCTGCGTTTGTTTCTAACCAAACACAGGTTTAATAATATACGAGGAATATGTGTGGAATAGAGTTGCTATTCCATTAAACCAAACATCCCGTGATAGAATTAACTAATAGCTAATGTAATCTACTGATTGCCAAATAAGGCTATGATTCAAAACTTTTGCTCATACTTTAGGGGGATATCTTATCCATCATACAGCAAAATAATTACAAACTTTTCTTATATAATTTTCTAAGAGTCAACATCACTTAAATTATATAAAATGATCAACACATAAATCAAAAGGAAACATAATCTTAATTTGTACCTTATTTTGAAGCGTAATTCTTTGTTGTTTTCCCCAAGTAATTTATAAAATCAACTCATCTTAACCATCATAATTGCATAAGTATCTGATCTTTAATGGTATTCACAAAAGGTATTAAGAGAACTCTGCAATTATTATAGAGAGGGTTAACTCCCATAGAGCCTATGCTTATTTATAATAGGCTTTGGATATTTTAGTAATTTAATTAAAATTAAATTTATTTCAATTAAACTTTAATTAAAATTACAATTAATTATAATTAAATGCTAATTGGACTTAAATAAGATCAAATATCTCATATTGGTCCTTATTTATTAAAAATTTTATATTCCATCATAAAGTTTATCAAATTGTATAATCAAGTCCAAGTTAATTAAAATATATTTTATCTCTTCGATTGTTCTTTATGAGTGACTTATTATGTTTTCAAATATGTTATTACAATAGATATAAATTATAACCCGAAATCATATTTATGATTAGATAAATTTAACTCTTTTTATTTATCTTTAATTTTCTAATTAAATAATTTATATTTAAATTTTAAAATTGGAGTCTAACAAAGCATCATGACCAATCATACATTTAGAAATTTCAAAGTAGTTTCAACTAACCTTTTTGTATATGATTTTTTCGTATAATTTAATCTTTTCATCATACAATATTTTAATTAGATATAAAGCATGGAATAAATGTATACGTCATTTGAGCCCAATCATGTTAGTTCTCCATCATTAGTAATTGATTCAATTAATAACATATGTAAAATATTTTACAAAGTATCGTTCCACCTTGGGCAAGGATTTGCGAAAGCAATACTAATTGAGAATAGTAGAACATTTTCCTTAATCACTTTACGGTAATGAATCCTATATTGATCACTTAACTGTCTCTATGTAGTCCACATTTATCCAATTATTACCTACTGAACTTTCATTGACTAGAATAGGTCATAAGTAGTATTAAAACATAACAATCCCTATATAAGATACTTTGGAGAGCTCAAGTCAAATGATCACTTATATAATTATCACAATGAGAATTTTCATAGACATACAAGTAATGTTCAAAATGGAATTCTCATATGGAGCCAATTTTGTGAACTTGTCCTCTAACAAACACCCACATGTTTGTTTAAGTATCTTCATATTTTAGTCTATGAGATCGACTACTTTCGTCATAAAGAATAGACATAATGTGTGTTAGCTTTTTTTTATGTTTTATTAATGTACATTCTTAAAAGAACAATGATTAAGAACAATTTAGGGATAACACATAAATGCAATATGAAACAATTTAGGGATAACACATAAATGCAATATGAATCTCATAATTATGATCTTATTATAATTTTATTTGCAATGTATATTTATCTCATGGACTTTATCATATACATCAAAATATGTATAAGATAAAAAATGCTTTTAAATAATCATTTTATAAACAACAACTAATCGATTGGTTGTAGAGTATAAACTATAACTTCAATAAAAATTTCTCATAGTTTTATTCAAATAATTCACAAAAAAATGTTCCTTCTTGTTAGACTTTCTATAAAGTAAAATAATGGGTCGAGCAAGTCTGTTGCAACTTTATTTTCATGGGAGTATACGAAAATGTTTCTTGCAAGATTTCTATAAGAAATAAAGTTGTTAGGATGGTGTTATGTGTGTTCTTGCTAATCAATTAGCACCACAAAGTGACCCTAACAAACAAAGTCGTGACATGTAACATGTAACATGTAACATCTATAAGAGATTTTTGATTTTACGTGTGTAATATATGTTTAAATTCCACTATTTTTTCCTTCACAGTCATTAAAATTTGCATGTCTTTCTTAAAAGTAGATCTCTTACCTTAAGAAATATCGGTGCATAATCTCTCACTTGTTAGTTTTAGATATATTAATGATTCATATATCGTAACTTGTTATTTTCATAAGAATTCAACCATGCCAAACAAATTAAACATTTTTATTATCAATTAATGTAAAATTTATCTTCCAACATATTAAAAAAAATATAGAATTTTCATTCATTTTATGGAAATTAGGTTCTAAATACTTTGTCCATTGTACTTTAAAACTTAATAACAATATATTTACCCTATCTTTTCTTTTCAATTTTTTTAATTTTAAAATTTTATTTTATATAATTAAAACATTAATCTTCTTAAAATATTATATTTAAATTTAAAACACTACTTTTATTATTAAAATAAACATGATATTATTATAACTAAATGAAATTATTTTATTATAAATGACATGTGAAGACTATTTTATTGTCATAATAAAAAATTTGTATTTATATCATTATTAAATTATGTAATTGAACCATTAAAAATCATGGTTTGAAGAGGAAATATCTTTCCATTCGCAAAATATGAATTTTATAGATTGGGTAAATTTTTTAGACTAACCGTTGTTGACTACTTTTATGATTAATATTAAATCCAAGCATGTCAAGGAAGAATTCTCCTAAAAATCTACCTAACTTCTAAATGGTGATATAGATGAGCTTTGGAAAACTTAGGAAACAAATTTACAAATAACCAAACTACTAAGGAGTATTGAAATAAAAGTTGAGTTGAAAGGATAATTTTTATTTAAATAAAGGATATGTACAAAATGTAAAGAGAGCTAAAACCATGATAAGTTATTTTTGTTTGAGTAGTTTAATTGATGCTTATTTTCTTTTTCTCTTGCTGGTGTCTTTATACATCATCACAGATGTAGCTATCTCAAATAGTTCTTATGTAACTTCTTAGCTTCAAACCTTTCCCCATTGTGTCCACATCCTAATTGATTGCCTATCAATTCCTTATTCTCCTAAATCGGGCAATGAACATGCCTCGATTCTCATTGCTTTTTTTAGTAACTCTATATAATTCGACTATACTAACTTTAGATTCAATTTGGAAAAACTGAGTATAAAATAATCTTTTCATTTCACCCAGGAAAGGGCATAATCCTTGGGTAACAAGACATACCAGGAAAAAGTGGTACCTGTAAACAAATTAGGAAACAATATAAGATTGAAAATTTCTTAATTAGCCAATTCACCATACTGAATAATGAATCTAGCAATTTGCTCAATGGTTAACTAGCCATCTTCAACAGAAAACAAATTAAATTCAGGAATTATATATCCACAAAGATAAGGATTTTTTATGGTCAATATGCTTTCGATAAGACTTATGAAATTCCAAGTGACTACTACTATGAGCAAAGCCCATACAATTCTTGAACAACTTCTCTAGTTCTTAAACAACTTTTCTAACAACTTTTATATCAACTTGAAGTCTTATTTATGGAGGAGTAATAATAAGGACATGATTATCATTTACAACCAAAAGGTTGCCCCTTAAGCTGTAATTTAGTCCATTAGCTTTAACTTCAACACCAAATTCCTATCTTCGTAAAGCCTGAGGCCTACAACCTATCAGCCAGGGTTAATGCATATACGTATAATAGGAATATCCTCTCTTTTATAAGGAGGAATATATCTTTCTTCTATAGAAAATAGTTAGAGGGCGACTATACTCACTATCTTCCTTCCCATTTGGTGCAAGATACCCCCTAAGCCCTTCAGAGACCTGTCTTATTAGTCAAGGAGAATTATGCCCAGTGACCTGTACTAAAGCAATAGAACGTTTATCCATCTTCTCACTCATCATTTTAATTGCTTCGCCCGTATAAGCCAAATTGAACTTCAACTCTAAAATCTCATCTGAATGCACAACATCATTTCTTATTGATGATTGTGGCAATTTTGAATTCTCGTTAGATAAAGACTTAATTAAAGGTGACATTGCTTTCTCAAGATTTACAATCATTTATGATATAAAGCCTTTATTCCTTACTGTAGTTGAGACTTCTTCCACTAGGTCTAGAAGAATAGTAATTCTTTTACATTCTTTGTATATGAAGTCATGGTATCATTGGGCTTACCAAATAAATTAATCGTTTTTATGACCAACTTAAAATTCCAGCATGCCAAGGAGGAATTTTACAAAACATGTACCTCATTTTTAAATAACCACATAGGTAGGCTTTCGAAAACTTATATAACATATTTTTAAGTAACCAAATTGCTAAAAATTATTGAAATAAAATTTAATTTGAAATGATAATTTTTATTTAAGTAAAGGATATGTACAAAATGCAAAGAAAGTTGAAATACTGATAGGTTGTGTTTGTTTGAGTAGTTTGATTGATGCCTTTTTTTTCTTTTTCTCTTATTTGTGTCTTAATACATCTTCACAGGTGTAACTGCCTTAAATAGTTCTCATGTAACTTCTCAACTTCAAACTTCTTCTTCATCGTGTCCACATTCTGACTAACTGCTCATCACACATCCATCATGTCTCAACTATCCCGCTTCCTATGTTTTGGACTTTCTTACTAATTTATGTGTCTAATAATTCTCCAAGCAATTTAATTAGGCCCCTAAAACGTATGATAACTGAGCCTTTTCACTCTTAGGCCAAATGGGTAGAATTCCTCATAGGCTATCAACAAAAACAATAAAAGGCAAACCTATGGTGTGAAGTATATAGAACTAATAGGAAACTTCAATAAGGGTTTGAATTTTTGATGTTAAGGTGGTGCCACATATCTATCATACGACTGTTAAGTGTAAAACATATAAAGGTCCATCCTCTGATTTCATGTCTTTGTTTCCTTACTTTTGTATTTTAAAATTATTTGAATTAGATCTTTAATTAATAAAACTCTTAATTTCATTAAGATTTTATTAGTTAAGTGTCACTTTAACATTAATATAACTTTATTATTTTTATTTTTACTGTATGTAAGACCTACCAAGTCCATTTTAAAAAATAAGTCATTTTTTTCTTCTTTGTTCTATTGTTTTCTCATATCTTCCATAACTACTGCCACATAACTACATCAAATGTAAAAAAAGTGAGATCAAAGAATAACTTATCAACAAGTAAAAATTGGCCATAAGTTTGGGTCCTAACTAATCTTGTCATTCTCATATTATAGTTTATGGTCACTGATTTTGTTACTCTTAAATGGTCTACTAATAACCTTGTGCATCACTTAAATGACCTATTTTTGACCACCTATAATGATCTTGGCATTATTCTACTATCTCTACGCTTTAAATCTTGCTATTTTTATAATCTCATTAGTTTTAAAGATGCTTTTAGTGTAAAGATTCAATTTTTATGTACAAAGGCTTGAGCATTCTAGGTTTATAGGGTAGTAGGAAGTAAAAGAGAAAGAGAAAGGGGTGAGGCATATATGGGATGTGTATACATACAACACCATTACCAAATTGTTGCGATTATGGCAATGGGATTTTGAAGCTGCTTGTAAGGCTGTGTTAAGGAAAGTTTCTGCTATAAAGAATGATGTGGTTTCAAAGATAGCTAAGATATCTCTTCGCTCTATCAATCTCGAGTTGGAACAACTATAACTAGTTAATATTCTCTATTTAAAACTTCGCCACTATGAAATGAAAGAAAATACTAGAGAATGGGTTTTTTAAGTGCGAGTTGTTTTATATTGATATCACATTGGTGATTGCTTCTTAGTGGAGGATTATCCATACATTCCTTTGATATAGTTTGATCCCATATTTAAAATCAAACTCTAAGAAAATGTAATTGCTATATAAATAGAATGATTCTGTTTGTATCTTTTAAAGGGAGGAATTATATAAAAGGAATGACAAAAGGAAGGAGAAGACAATGGAAGAAAGGAGAAAAGACGACTTATTTTAGAAATAGATCACACTAGTGTCACATGGGTTTCATGTGGCACTAGTGATTCCTAGACAAGGTAGAAAATTTCATTTAAAAAGGCTACATTAGTGCTAATGTGATACTTAACTGATAAACCTTATAAGGTTAATGGTCCATTAATTGGAAGTTTAATTTATATGATTTTGAAACGTTATGATTCTTTTTAAATGCTCCTAAACATTAAGGTTTAAATTAAATTTTGGTGCAAACATTAGGAGTTAACATGTTCATTCAATTTATAATATAAAGATATTCAATTCTTTATACGTAGACTATTTCCTTATTGCTTTATTGGGAAAAGAGTCCTATTGAATTTGTTTTTTTATTCCAACTTAAGAAAAAAAATAACTAATCATGTTATACATTAATTCCTAGAAAAAAGATGCCTTACACCACCACAGTCTACCACTTTCCTAATTTCTTAGTTCTTTCTAAAGGGAAAACATTCTCTTCCTAATATATGTCCACCAAGAGTTCCTTTTATCCTTAGCAGCAAACACTTAAATTAAATTAAGTAATGTAATCACTTTCTTTTATCTTTGAAAAATAAACCAATATCATTGTAGTTAAATAAATTTTGTCCTATCAAGACTTAAATTAGGGTAACAATTTCACAACTGTCTAACTTTTTAGAATTTTTTCAATTTAGTGTTGAGTCTTTAAATTTTTTTAATTTAGTTACAAAGCTTTTAAAACTCATACAATCTAATTTAAAATGTTGTTTCTATTAGTTATTTGTTGATATGGTTAATGGAGCACATTTTTGGTAGACACTTGGATAACTTATGTGACTTTATTCTAGCTCAACCCTAACTTTTCTTAACCTTAAACCGTCACTCTTCATATTCATCCACATTTTCTTCTTCCCTCCCCCACTCCTTTTTCTATTTTATAAAATTGAGACAAGAAAGTTTGTAGCTTCCCATTGCATCGTGTCTAGTTTGTCGAAGGAAGCACCATGAATCAGAAGATAAAGGCAAGCTTGACTATTATATTCGACTAATAAATTTCTAATTTTTTTTAATGGATGTCATACTAACTTCATAGATAGAGAGAAATCTTGGAAGATGCTTAGTCTCTTGTGCTAGATGTAGGGTGAATTATTTAAATTATTTAGATTTCTAGGTTTATTGGTTTTATGGATTTGTTGAGGTTTTTGATTCTTTGGATTTTAAATCATGATAATCTTGTCAATTTTTTTCATTTTAAATTCAATTTTAGAATGAAGGTTGTAGGTTTATTAAGTGGATAAATCCTTAATATGTATAAAATGTTTGAACATGATCTTTAATCTATTAAAGAAGATCAACAAGCTAGAAAGAGAATAAAATGATGAAGTTAAAAAATATTATTTATAGATATTATGTTGTTTGTGATTGCCGTAAAAAATGTTATGGGTAGATGAAAAGTATAAGGATTAGTTTGCATTTATTCTCTTAATATAGTTATTAATTATGAAAATAAAGGTATTATTATATTCAGCCTTTGTGAGAATATATACTTAAAACCAATATTTTAAAAATCGAACCGGTCATCGAATCGAACAAAGAAAATGTTTAAGGTTTAAATTTTCAATTGGTATTAAACTGCTATAATATCGGTATATAATAAATAAAAATATAGTATACAATAAAATATTTTATTGAAATAAAATGTACTAATAATGCCTATTAATATATAATAAATCTAACAATTTAAACTACAATTGAATCTAACATAAATTTCAAAATAATAATAATAATGAAATTGTATTTCTATATTATTATTTATTTAATGACCCATAAAAATTGAAGTATATTTAAAGAAAGTTAATAAAAATGACTCTAACTTTATTCTAACTTCCTTTTTAATATCCTTTAAACATAATTAGTTAGAGTTTAAATATTATTTTTTAACGCATTCTTAAATTTTCTTAAACAAAATTACTTATATATACTAATTAATAATTCAATTTATTAAACAAATTTAAGATAAAAATAATAATTATTTTTTAACCATAATAATTTTAAAAATTTCAATTAAAGTATAAGGAGATAAATAAAGAACCTAAATTTTGACAAATATAATTTATTAGTGAGAATAAATAAATTTAGTATTTTAAGGGTAAAAATAATAATTCATTTTTAACAATTATAATTTAAAATAAAATTTGAATTAAAATATAAAAACATAAATAAAGAATATAAATTTTGATAAATATAATTTATTGGTTAAATTATGTAGGAGAATTAAAAAGAAAAAATTCATTAAAAATTCAAAAGATTTTTGACTTTTGACCATTAAAAATCTCTACTTACAATAACGGTGCACCCACTCAAAATTCTAGATTAACAATGACAAAGAGGTACATGAATGGGTTGGTGCGCAAGAGGTAGCTTTGCAGAGAGAAAGAGACTTTGACGTTTGTGTTGGGTCCCATAGGTTCAGAAAGATGGCTTGCAAATTCTTAAAGTCTAATAATTAACTGGATTTTTCCAAGAAAAAATTCGATTTCTACCAGTTTGCCATTAAACCAATCGATTTTTTCTCATACAGGTTATAAATACAAACAAAATTGAAAATCAGGCCAATTTGTGTTTATTCTAATTGAACTAGTCAGTTTGGTCTAATTTTAAAATCATTGCTTAAAACCTATAATTTTGTGGTTTATGAATCCACGGGTACTATCTAGAAATAGGTTGTTCAATATATGGGTGTTAATGAACTATTGGCATTCTTTTATTATTATGTACTCATTTTCCCTCCCAAAAAGGACTTGTCAAAGGTATACATAGCATTTTTGTGGTAATAGTTGTGATGTCTATGTTAATGAACCAAAACAATTAATTGGAACTTGATAGTCATTTTATGTATATAAAGTAATTGATGCATAACTTGTTAAGCTAAAGCATCAACTCTTCTCTTAATAATTGTCAAGTTTACTATTATGCATGTAACAGGCATAAATAACAAATTTGTATATCTGTCACACACCATTATCATAAATTACATACCGGAATACCCTGTGGACATTCTAGTATATAATCTATAATAATGGTGTGTTAACTATCTCACCTTCACTTTATAACATGGTAACATATCCAACTTAGTCATGGCATCAACTATTGTACATAAAAGTCACCAAATTTTCAAAATAAACAAAATTAACAAACTGTATTCCTCTTTTCATTTCATAAACAAAAACCAAATTTACAATGTAGCTTTAACATCCATATATGTGCATTGAAAGTTTCCAGTATCATTAGAGTACGTACATTATCAAGCCTAATACAAATACGCTACATTAAAGAGGAAATATACAAAATATCTATCTAAAATCTTCAGTCTCAGCTGATCGACCTTTGAGTCATTTCTTCTTTACAAAGTACAAGAATTATGCTTCTTGTAGTCTCTCAGTAGCTAATGTCCTCTCTTGGTCATGAACTGTCAAGGTGCAATTTTGGGTGAGTTTGCAAACTTAATGAGGTAACCATCATCAATGGTTCACTCAATTCATGTAACAATTTATCACACGTAACAAATATTTCACATCTTTGCATTTTGCAAGAAATATCACATATCATATTTTCATTCAAATACAAGGTACCAATACACTTTCATCAGTCAAACACATATATTAAAATGTATATGCAATGCTCGTGAGACTCACTTTCACTTGTTATTGTTGTTGTTGTGACCGAGTGCCTTTTTACTAGCTCATATCCCTTAGTGGATACCGAGCTGTATCAAATAATGTCCCTTATCCCTTAGTGGATATCGGTACTTTCACAACTGAACCTGAGTCTCTGATCACAGTATGATCTTTAAGCTCTTTACACTGGTAACTCCGGTAACAACTGCCTTTATCTTTCATGCATTCATGTAGTGGAATGCTTCACATTCATATATATACAATCAGTCACCTAATTTTAGTTTCATTTTCACATTCACATTAATCATCGGACCGTGGTCTGGCATTCAACAATAATGTTGAGTATCGCTTATTCATTCAAATTCACATACAAGGAGCACTTCAATATCATAATCATCAAATCATAATCTTCAGACCTTCATGTCCGGAATTAGTATAATCAATCACACATTCATAAGAGAATTCAATCAAAATCAAACAATTAATTGAGTGAGACCGTTTAGGTTACTCATAGTTTGCTCCCGAAGTTATTGCCTCGAAGTTTCGACAATATCAGGAAGTGGTCGCTCTACTTGTTCTTCTATATGCAATCATATACAAAATTTACACTTTCAGATAAATAATCAATCATAAGCACATTCATGAATGTATCATGTATTATGCATGTTTAATGACAATTTCTCGGGTATGTTTCTTTAATACACTTTATAAGGAATTTCAACACCTTCCAAACATTCTTTAATCTCAAAAACTCTTTACTCTCTTTAATCCCTTCATTCAACATCAATTAAAATCATTTAAGAACTCATTTAAACCCTACATACCTCATATGGTATCAATCTTACTTGAATTTGGTTGAAAAACAACCAAAAATTCACTTTTTAATAAAACCTATCGGGTCACGATCGTGCACGTGCACAATTGTGACTTTCTTCCTTCTTTAGCAGTGTCAGCATGATCTTGACTTTCCTCATGCTTCAACAAAGCCGTGATTGTGCTCAAGCACGATCGTGACTTTCCTCAACCTTCAGCAGAGTCCCAATCGTGCTGATGCACGATCGTGACCTGCTGCATTTTCTTCTTTCTTTTTCATCCTTTCTTGCCATTTTATACTTACAACAAGACATTTTCCGACAATACTTTCTTCTAATAAAATATTCCTCTATTTCTTGTAATGACACCAAATTCATTCATTTTGGTCTAGTATCATGCAAGTTATGATCAAAATACTCTATACTATTTCTTTTGCTTCAATAGAACACAACTATCAACTTCAACCTAAATTTCATAGCTCTTATGGACAGAATTAAAATTCAACTTCTTCAACAAAGTTGTATACTTATATCTCTATTTTAATATAAATTAATAATCAACTCATTTGAAAATCTATAGCTCACAATATAATCAAAATACCAAAGTATGTTCAATGAAAATTCTCCAGTTCATAACATTCCAGCAAATTCCCTCACTTTGATTCTATCAATCCTTTTTCAAATCAGTTCAGATGGCTCTAAATTTTCATAGAGAGGAAAATCAATGTCTTAGGAGTGTTTTGGTTCAATTTTCAAGTCATTTAGAGGTCAGATGAAAAAGTTATAGCC
>JAOQMS010042494.1:0-13642 GCA_027563885.1 Erythroxylum longipes
TTCAGTCAGAGAGAGAGCATTCCTTGTATTCTTTTGAGGGAAAGTAATATAAAGGTTGGTTTAGCCGTATCTCTGTGCGTTCCTTTGTTGCCTTTATTTCTTATTGCTTTCTTAAGCATTATTTCTTCGAGTGTGCGAGCGAAACACTTTGAGTTGTTGAGGGCTGAGTCTTTGCTTAAGCGGACTAAGTGAGACTATCGTACAAAGGGTGTTGGCGATAGAATTAGGTGAAAGTTCGATTCCCAAGGTGACCTTTGTATCAATATCCTCATCAGCTTCTACCTTTTGCCAAAAACCTTGGTTTTCCCCAGTGCCGATCCAAACCCGTGATGGTGGAGGTTTCATCACATCAATTTCAATCTGGATACGGGCTACACTTGGTTGCTTCAAATCCTTAGTTGCTGCATCCAAGTGAAGAGGCGTGCCAAAAAGAGAGGCTAGCAAAGCTGGGGCTTGCGGATTGAAGAAATGGATCGGAAGTTTGGGAAAATTGAACCAGATAGGAACTAGGGACGATTCACGTTGCACATGGAACTCTGGCATCCACTCAAACACTCTCATCGGTTCGTCTCCAATATACCATAGGATGCGTGAGTATAAGCGAAGAAAATCTCGATCTTCATTAAAGGTTATGAGAATATGTCGGGCTTCGAGTAAGCCAACTGAATATTTATCTATGAAATCCTGGGTGTTAAAAAAGTGTGGATATCCTTCATGAGCGGGCGGCCGTGTGAGAATTTGTTGCATATCGGAAAGGCCGAGCAATGGAGGTAATATAGTCGGGTGCAAAAAATCCAGCAGGCTCAACCTTATGGGATCCTTTTGGTGGTTGCATAGTTGGAGGGTGTTGGTTTATGCTTTGCAGTTAATTTTGGTTATATATTTAATTGTATAAAATTTGTTTTTATTCAATAAAAAGGTATTCTTTATTTTTATGTATTTTTAATTATTTAATTATAAAGATAAAATTCCTGGAATAATTGTTATGCAATTAGAGATTATAACAAATTGCATTTTCATATTATTCCTAAAATGTTCCTAGTCAATTTCGTTAAAACGGGGTATTGATGAAATGGTTAGACTAGCACATATTTGTTTTTTTCTTATGAAGAATGTAATCGATCTCATAGATTAAATTATGGGGATACTTAAACAAATATGTGGGTGCTTATTAGAGAATAAGTTTACTGAACTAACCCAATTATGAGAATCCTGAATGAAAAATTACTTGTGTGCCTGTGAATTATCTTATTATGATGGTTGTATAATTGATCCTTAGACTTGAGATTACCAAAGTTATCTCATGTAGGAATTATTATGTTTTAATGCTACTTATGTTCTATTCTTAGAATAGTTCAATTTGGTAGTTATTGGATATAGTATGAACTATGTGGAGATAGTTGAGTAAATCAATAAAGAATTCGTTGTCCTAAAGTAATTAGGAAGAATGTTCTGCTGTTCTTGATTAGTAATGATTTTGGGAATCTCTGGCCAGAGTAAATTGAAATTTAAAAAGGTTGTTTTCAAGTATCAATTATAAATCATTTACTAATTAGCAAGAATGAACATGATTAGATTATTTAGAGTAGGCACGAATTCCATACTCTAAATCCAATTGGAACATCAGATGACGAAAGGATTATTTTATACATCATAGCTATGCATAAACAGGTTAAGTCAAACCACTTTGACATTCATAATATTTGGGTAGTCATGACATGTTGCTAGACGTCAATCATGATCTATGATTATAAATTGTTTAATTAGGGAATTAAAGATAAATTAAAAGGAGTTTTAATTTATCTGATTCTAATTATGAATTAGAATTATAATTTATTATCATGGCCAACATATTAGGAACCTAATGGGTCACACATAAAAGATCTATAAAGGAGAAAGTGAAATTTGAATTAAGTTAGACTTAATTGAGAAATTTTAGAAACTTTGAAGGTCAATATGTGATATTTGATCTTATAAGGATTAATTCATAATTGTAATTAAAGTTTGACTTTAGTTGTAATTTTGATAAAATCAAAGGATATGAAAAATAAGATTTTTCATATAAAAGGAAAAATTAGAAAAATGGATGCTAGCACTTCTTGCTACTTTTCCTCTCAAATTGGATTTGAGTTTTTCTCCGAAAAGATTTGTGGATACCGTTAGAGGCTGAACAATTGAACGGCTCGTGGATTTGACAGTTTCGAAGAATCGGAAATTTGTAATAGGAAATCAAAACAAGTTAGTATGACTATGTTAGTTTCTTGTTTTATGTTTCTAATTTAATTCTGTGGAAAAATTTTAAATTATTTCTGTTGCGCTTAGATTTGATCTTGCGTTAATTTTCCAACAGAGGGAGCATCGAGACTACCTTCGGTGATGGAGAACTGAGGACGTCGACAAAGGAAGGCGATTTTGGAGGTGGATCTGGCAACCGATCCTCAGCCATTTCAAATATGATGATTTTGTTACTTATTCATAAATCACATCTTATTATATAGCTTGATGATTTTCTTGTGGTTGCCCTTTAATCATTTATAAAATTAGTTCATTTCAATTATCATAATTATACACGTGTTCAACCTTTAATAATATTCATATGAAAGTGAAGGGAGAATTCTTTGAGTAATATAAGAGGGTAGGTAAGAAGGAACCAGATCTTCTGTATCCACTATGGTGTATCTATTCTGTTCTACTCGATCTCAACCATACAAATGTGTAGGACCCATGTAGGTCCCACATATTTGTATGGCTGAGATCGCGTGGAACAGAATAGGTACACCATAGTGAGTACAGAGGATCTCAAGTAAGGTAAGAAGTGATAGTTCTTTTAGATTCTAATCTTATTTATATTAAGGTTTGAATCTTTTAGTAATTTAATTGAACTAAAATTTTAATTTTAGCTAAATTTAATTAAAATTATAATTAATTCCAACTAAATAATAATTGAGTTCAAATAAGATTTAATATCTTAAATTTATAAAAAAAAATTATATTTTTTTAAATTCAAACTTTATGATTAAGTCAAAGTCTGGTAAAATAGCTTTTTTTCTTTTTTTAACTATTGTTTTTTTTTGTGTAATTCATTCGATTTCTAAAAGTGTTGGTAACATATATAAATTATAACTTTAAATTACATTTATGATTGATAAATTAAACTATTTTAATTTGTTTTTAATTCTTTAATTAAATAATTTATATTTATAAATAAATATTAATATCTAACAACGCATAATGATCACCTAAATATTAGAAGTGTCAAATGATTTTGAATGATTAACTAATTTAAAATGAGAAAGAATCTTGAAGGATAGAAATTGATTCTCATTTGTTATCTATTTTTATTTGGAAATGGACAGAAAATGATGCCAAAAAAAAGTTATCAATTAGTTTAAAATGAGAAATATATCTTGAAGGGTGTTAAGATATCTTTAATTGTTTTTTTTTGGTTTTTATAGTATTTAAGGTAATAGCCAAATACAAAATTTTAAAAAATATTTTCTTTAAACATACTTCCCCAGTAATATAACTTAGAAAAGATAATTTTGTTTTCACCCACCATACAGATATTATTTTAAAAAATAAAAATCCTTGTAATTAACAAGGTAATACTTTTAGCTACAGAAAATGTGTTTTTTAAGCCAAAAAAAATCATATAAGTTATAATTGAAAATTTAATAATTGCACGAAATAGTAAAAAGGGTTTATAACAGAGAAAGGTGCCAATTATTTTTTCAACTGACCAAGAGCTTCTAAAATTCGGGAATTTCTTACTTTCTTAGAAATTAATCCCTCACTTAGCTAGCTATGTTCTGGAGATCATGTCATCCTCACAACAGCTTTTGTTTCTTTTTTGAGAACTCATTTAATTAGTGAGCTAATGAAATCGTTTTCAAAGTGAAAGTTGATGGTTCTAAACCATATGGTTTGGCAGGATTGCAGGTATTCTAAGAGATGTATTTGGATATTTCGAATTCTTTTATACATCTATATGCACGTATAAAAGCCAGACCAATTATCTTATTTTATTTCTTGATTTTGAGCACTAGCAATCAAAACAGGAAAAAAAATATGAACATTAATAGAAGGTTGATCACTTCATGAACATAAGATCAATGCCCATTTAAGTTTGCAGACCAAAAAGTATCAATATAAAATCAAGCTGAAAATGAAGGGAAACAGAATTAGCATGCAGAGAACGAAGAAAGGGGAAGTAAGTTATGTATACTGACAAAATCTTGATGCATTGAAGGGCAACACCTGCTCGTGTTGACACAGTACGTACAGCAAAAGGATAGCACTTAGAAAGTATTTTACATGATATTGAAAAACATAATAAAAGAACCATATTGAAACATTAAAAAAAACCTCTTTTCTTAGAAGAATTTAGATAAAATATTTAGATCAAAATAAAAATTTGTGGTAAAAGAATAAATATTAAAATATGTGGTAGTTATAATAAATTGAAATATATAACGAAAATTAATTTGATTTACCTGTAAATACCCGTCCATTTTCGTGGTATATGAATCAAGAAACAAATTCAAGTATCTTATAGTAGAGTTTGTGAAGATTTCAATTGGTTTTAATTTACGAATTAATTAATAGTTGTAACTTATAGATTTGCACTATAACTCCTACTCATATTAATATTTTATGTGTCATATTTCTTTTAATCTTAATCGGGCTAATACTTTATCTACCTAATCATTTTAACAAGTAATATCAGAATATAATTAAGGTGTACATATCCAGTTATCATATACTCTATAGTTACTACTATAAGTTGTTCATCTACATTAATTAGATGAAATATTAGGTACTATTCACATATATAATTATTATTTCTATGAAATAGTGAGAGTTATTTCTCTTAATTCAAAGTAGTTCAAATAGTAGCAGTAAAAATAAAACTTAAAAATAAGAAGTTTAATGGGAATAAAATTCTTGTTGCAAAAGTTGAAGATGAACGTTATTCTTGCAAAGAACAATTACATTGCAGCCGTTAGTCGAATATCAAACTTCACAAGTTACTTCAAATGCAATGAAATAGATATGAATGCAATTATAAATCTTTATCTAATTTAAAGTTAATAAAGTTTTACCAAGTGTAGAGGAAGAAAAAAAAGTAAGTGATATAAGAGATCATCTTACAAAGGTGTACAAGGTTAAGTCTATGCATAACAAAATTTTTCTTAAGAAAAAAACTTTATACTCTTTGGATATCAGAATCCACTTCAATAACTGAGTATATTAATAATTTGACTACTCTATTCTCTCAGCTCATGTGATTGGGTTATAAAATAGAGCCATATTAATATCCTAAACTTCTACTTCAAAGTCTTCTTGATTCGTATGATCAACTCATCATCAACTTAAGTAATGATCTTCTTATAGGCTTCCCAGTCTTTGATGATACTGCAGTCATAATTTTAGAGGAACAACATTAGCGTAAGAATAAGGAGGACATGCAATCTAGTTCACTGAAAGATGACAAGAGGAAGATCAACAAAACATGGCTCAAGTGGGAGTCAAAATCATGATAGATCGAAATCAAGACTAAGAAGAATTTAAAATCTTGCAATTATGGCAAGAAAGGTTACTTGAAAAAGGATTGTTGGAATTTAAATAAGAAAAATTATAGTATTTAAGAAAATTTTAATAAGAACGTCAGATGATAGTGAATGCTCTGTGTTATAAAGCAACACAATAATTAAAAGAAGGAAGTCACTACTTGATGTATAACTTTTTAATTTATGAGCTAACTTTCATATACCCTCTAGAAGATAATATTTATATCATTATAAAACTATTTCAGGAGGGGTTGTGTACAATTGCAAGTATTATTCTCTAAAGGTTGTTCAACTTTTAAGTTGAAGATATATGAATGGTATAATTTATACTATTTAGAATGTACGACATACAGAGCACTAAAAGAAGAATTTATTGTCTTAGAAAAGACTAAACAACCTTGGCTGCAAAATAGAAATTGTCGACAAGATTTTGAAGATAATTTGAGGCATGCTTTTGAAGGCGTAAAATATATTAGCAAAATTGTGCAAGTTAAATGGAGAGACATTACTAAAAGTAGAAGCATCAGCTACTTTAAGAAATCCAAGTAAAAAGTATTCAATATTAAGGCACCAAAAACTTGGACATATATCTATTTAAGGAATGAAAATTCTTGCTAAACAAAAGTTACTCCCTGTAATTGTTGTGGTATCACTACACTTTATAACCATTATGTTGCAATTAAGTAACACCATGTAAAATTTAACACATCAACTTCAAAAAGTAAGGTTATTTTTTAATTGGTTCACTCTAATATGTGGCAAGCATTATTTCCATCCTTAGCAGAAGTAAAGTACTATGTCTCTTTCATTCATGATTATTCCATAAGGTGTTAAATGTACCCTATCAAAAGTAAAGCAAATGTGTTCTCAATCTTCAAAGTTTTTAGCACATATGTTGAACGTGATGTATAATTAAAAAAATTATGAAGCTAGATTCAAAACTCAAGAAATTCTTTTTAGGATATGGTGGTAGAGTGAAGGGGTATCACCTATGAAATATCATTGAACGTAAAGTTGTTATCAATAAGAATGCCATCTTTATATAGGATAGATTACAAAGAGAAGAAAAAACAACAAAAATTTATGAAGAAGTTAGAGACTATGTTGCAAATGAAAAAGGAATTTTAATAGAAGAATTCTTTTGAAGCAACACCAAAGCAAGATTTTCAAGATTTAGTTGAGTTTAAAATCTAGAAATTTCTCAATTAGATAGCAAAAAAGATCACTAAGTTGGCAATCATATTATATAATAGAGGGTAATATAATATAATGAGAGTCATTAACTTTCTGAGAAGTACTTAATAATCTAGATGCCTTTTAGTGGGTGGAAGAAATTAAAACTCTTTATAAAAACAAAACTTAAGAACTTGTACCACTAACATAAGGATGAAAGCCAATTAGCAATAAATGAGTCTTCAAGATTAAGCAAAATGGTGAGAATCAAGTGAAGCGATATCGTGCAAAATTGATGGTGAAAGGATATGCTAAAAAATAACTTTAATAAAATATTTTCCCTAATGGTTTGGCTTAGTACATTCCTAGTAGTCTTAGAAATGTGTATTATTTTTGACTTATACGTAGAACAGTTAGTAAATGACATATTAGTTGTAGACCTCAATAAATATTATGTTCAAGAATTAAAGTCATGGTTAGCTAAGAAATTTGAAATGAAGTACTTCAGTCCAATAAACAAAATTATAATGATCCAAAGATAGAATAATAAAATTATTTCTTTTTCGTAAAATTCCTAAAGAAAATTTTGTGATGTTTCAATATGCAAAAAATGTAAGTTAATATCTACCCCTTTTCTTATTAATTTCAAGTTATCATTTACTATGAGCTATAGCAATGAAGATGAGATAATAAAGATGTCTCAAGTATTATTTGTAACTGCAATGGAGAGCTTAATGTTCATCTCAATTTATACAAGACTAGACATTGCTTATGTAGTGAGAATAGTTACTTACTAAATAGTAAATCTTAGTAGAGAGCATTGAAATATTGTAAAGACGATTACAAGATACATTAAGAAGAACTTTGATGTTCGTATAATAATATAAAGAATTATATTTATTGTAAAATAATATATTGATTATACGATTGTTCTTGATAATGGAAATTTACTGCAAGTTATATGTTGAAGCTTACTGGTGGAGTTATAAGATAGGTTTCAAAGCTATAGTTTATTGTGGCTACGTTAATAACAAAAGTGGAATATATAACAACTAAATAAATTAATAAAAAAGAGGCATGGTTGATATCGATGTTAGAAGAACTTGAGCATAAATAAGAAAAGATTTTATTAATTTGTGACAGTTATGATGCCTTTCATCTACTAAGGAATTGAACATTTCATAAAAAAAATATGTATGTACAAGTTAAGTTTCACCATAATGGTGAGAAAGTGGGGGAAGAAAATGTGAATAAGCAAAAAGTCTATACAAAAGATAACATAACAAATTTTATGATAAACAAGCTTTCAATAATGACAAGTTTATTTGGTGTTGATTCTTATACGACTTATGAAAATATGAGCAACGTGACAATACTAAAATCGTGTGAAGATTCATTATAATTCTCAATTAAATCTTTAAGTGAGATACGGTTTTAAAAAATCTAGATATCATATTATTATTCATGGTATTTAGATGTTATTCATATAAGAAGGATATAGATAAAATTTCCAGATAAAGATAAAAAAATTATGATACAAAGTTAATATTATAATGTGTGGTAATTATAACAAATTAAAAAAATGTGGCTATAATTGGTTTAATTCACCAATAAATACTCATTTGTCTTTTTATTTCATGAATTAAGGAACAAATTCAAGTATTTAAGAATAGAGTTTGTGAGAATTCTAATTAATTTTAAGTTAAAAATTAATATTTATAACTTATAATTAAAAAGTGCTTATCTTGTAATTCCTCTTTTATTCATAATAATATTTGTATCTCATTTCTTCCAATCTTAATTGAGCTGCAATTGTGCTTTATTCACATAATTGTTACAACGCTTTTTTGTCCCCATTGTCACTTTTAAATAAGAAGGAAGAGTATTCTAATGAAGCTGGAGCTCCATTTCTGGCACCACTATGACCTCCACTTTGACAAGCTCGATATGCAAGATTTCTTTACATCGAACGAATGTAGAACTCTTTATATTATACAACCTGTATAAATATATAAAATCACATTCTGACTTATTAATGACAGGCTTTTCTTTGTGCTCCACCTGTTCGATTTGTGAACAAAAATGTTTATGAGTGAACATTGAATATATATAAAAATAAATATATATACTTTTTTCTCACTACCAAGTTTTTCCACTATTCTTTTTGGTGCAGGCTTACTTAAAGATGTTTTGAAAATTTCTAAAATGTTCATCAGTTCTATTTTATATCTCATGATAAAGCATATAAACTAACTTCTATATTTATTACTTGACTAACCATTAAGTTTGATAGTAGATAGCCCGTTGCAAATAAATGGAAGCCTACTGACTGTTGCTGTTGTTCCCAAAACCTAAAACATCTCTCTTTCTTTCTTTGGTTTACGTCCCACATTGAAAGAGTAAGGACTTTCACCTAGTTTATATACTGGAGTTATTTTCGGGGCTTTGTCTTGAGGAGGACATGTAAGTCCCACGCACAAGCGTGCGCTGTCTTTCTCAGTTCGACCACAGCGAAGCTTGGTTTTATCTCGCGTGTAAAACAAGCCTTTTGGGTCTCACTTGGTTTAAATTCTTTTTCCGCGAGGCTTTAATTCTTTCAGTTACTAAAACGTTACGTTTTTTTACCACCTATCCTAGTGCTTTCAATTACTTAATGTTATATCTCCAGATTAATCGTGCTTTCAATTACTTAAATGTTATCTCTCCAGATTACTCTCTTTATTCTCTCATAATAACGTTCATCTTATTTACTCTCTTTATTCTCTCTTAATAACGTTCATCTTTTTTTTTTTTTCCTGTATATATTTGATCCATCTTGTTTACTAATATACATTCATATTCACGTCTGAAATATACAAACTCATCTCTTTTTTTTTTTGTTTTTCGATTTTCCTTACTCTCAAAAACAGTTTCTATTTTATCCTTTGGAGTGCACCGAAATTAGTGGAGGAGGCGTTAATTCTGGAGTCGGATTCAATTTTCCTGTTTCATTGTTGAGAAGGAATTTTCGAATTAAGGCAATAATTTTTCATGACGTTTTCTATTCAAATAAGTCGTTCAAATTTTAATTTCATTGTTCTCCACTAACACTGACTACTATATCTCAATTATGATCCCTATGGTTGGAGAGATGGATTAAGGTACCTTTATGAAAATTCACGGTAAAATGGTTTGTTTATGAAAAACCCAAAGGTTGTAGTTTCGTAATATATATGTTATGTTGCAGTTGTTTTAAACTGAATCTAACGGTTGCTTATCAAAAAACAATTGAATAAAATTTTTTAGATTTTCCTGAATTTAATTACAAGCAGAAAAACTTAATATGCAACAAATAAATCCAACTCACAAAATTTGTTAACACAGTTTGACACACACAACCTACATTTACGGGGCCCTCACGTAGATTAATCAACTTCACTCTCAAGTAAAATAGTTTTACACAAGGCTTTACTGAGCCAACACCACTCATCCCTTTACGCTACTCACTCATACTCAAACTTCGTGAAAGTATTTCATTCCCAATAGCACGACTACCTCATGCTAAAATAGGATTTTTGCAACAATGAATGAATACAAAGATAAAAATAAATCCCAGTTGATTAAAACAAGAATAACATAAACAAAGAAACACTCACAACAAGAAAATATGGAATTTAAAGAAACAAAAAGGTGAAGTTTTTAGACGCTTTTTTGCATCTTAAAAATAATTTTAGAAGCTTTATAAAGCTTAAAAAAACAAGTGTCACAAAACTATTTTCGACGGTTTTCTTAGACACATAGATGCGTCGAAAAAATATACATTTTTTACGCATCTAAGCGTCGAAAATCTATTTCCCACGCTTGTAGTTTTTTGATGCTTTGTGTAAGTTTTGAGATACTTTTCTCTGTCGATATTTTTCACTTTTAGACAATTTTTTACGTCAAAAAACTCCACCATTTTTTAATTAAAAAATAAGCTTACAATTTGCTTCGTGCATCTTTTTAAGATCACACATGCATATTATTATAATAAAATTTACAAATTAATGTAAGTTATGTATATGCATATTATTATAATAAATTAAAAATTTTGTTAATAAATATTATATAACATAGATTTATATGTATATAATAATACAAATTAGCTGAAAAAATCTGCCATTAAAATATAAATGTATGGAGTACATTTATGTCCATAACTAAATAACGAAAGTAGCTAAATGTATGGAGTACATTTATGTCGCAGTTGCTCTCCTAAAACATAATCAACTTCAATCTTAAATCAATTTTTGGCTACATGTACGTCCATAACTAAATAACAAAACTAGCTAGAATCATAAACAAATTAATTAGAAAAAGTGAACTCAAGATCCAAAACAAGAAATAGTCTCAAATCATCAAAATCGACAACATCTTCAAAGCTCAAACTCATTACTCACAAAGGCTAGACTCTTCCTAGAAAAATACTCGATCCAAAATCATTAGCTTGCACCCAGAGCATAACCACATGCCAGTTGACCATTACTCCGCATCATTAAAAAAAATATTTATCATTCATTTATTAGCACGCATGCATGAGATGAACAAAAGGAATCAACATTTTTTATTTCTTTCAAAGCAACCTTTTCTTCTAGGGTAAAGCTCAGGGACTTCTAATTTATGTTACTTATGGGAATGGTAAACAGCTCCCAAGACAAGCAACTTTACAAACAAAAGAAGCGGAATCATGCTACAACCTCAACTGAGAGCCATTGAAGAAGGCCTAGGACATATATCGAAAACAACATAGCCTTAGGAACGAAGACCCCTCAAAGAGGAAAAGAAAACATAGCTCTTCAATCTATTGTTCTAATTTCTTTCTTAGCTGTCTGCTTTATATCTCATTCATAAATCTTTAGTGTTTTGTGTCCAGATATGCTTAGTTTTGCCTCTGCTTTTAGTTCCCTATCTCTTTCACTTTCTCTTCTTACCTCTAGATATTGAAGTTTCACCTAATTAACTGCAGGTTCTATGCCCTAATGAAATAAACAAATGCGTAAATAGGTTACTAAAAAAGCAATATATCAGAGTATTTGGTGAGAAATTATGGAGAAGCTAAACATATTAAAACGCTTGTTATAAAGGTATCGCTTGAATGGCAACTTGAAACCTTACTAGGATCTGGAATTTAGTGAATTTCGAGTCCAGATATTTGAATAAGATTGAGAGGCAAGAAAGAGAGAGACAAATAGGAGGAGTAAAGTGCAGCTCTGTTTGTTGCTGAGAAAAGTCAAAAAGAATAAAACAAAACAGAAGCAAGAGAGAAAGAGAGAAAGAGTATGAAATTCTTTTCTTTAGCAACTCTAAAATAAGCAAATCAAAAGTCTTTCATATCAGGGTGCAAGTGATCAAATAACAAAAGAAGAACCTAATACCAAAAATAATGCAACTTGTTTAAGCGATGAGAAAGTGAAGGAAACAAAACAACAAAACAAAGAACTAAATAAAAGGAAAACATCAAAAACCAAACGAAGCTCTTACCTTGATCAGTTGCTTCTAGAAAACACACACCCTTTAACGTTAGCTTAAATCTTTAGAAAACAACAACATGCATCCAATGTCAACAAAACCATAGGCTCTTTATAGGTGGATACAAAGCAGCAAACCTTCTGGTATTTTGCGAACTCAAATGTTTTGTTCACTGACACGTAGAAATCAATGCATCGATCAACTAGGCGGCCGGCCATGGTGAAGCCCGATTGAAGAAGAGCAAGATATTGTCTTCAAGATTGAAAGTATTTCATTAATGAATGATGAACAATAAGAGATTAGAAGGGGCTGAGAGGAGGTGAGATAAGTAGCAGTTACAGAGGAAACAAACAGAAAAAGTTAGCGCTAGGGGAAGATGAGAAGTTTTTTGTGAGGATATATCAACAAATGTTTTTAAAGATTAATTGCTTGCTTTTAGAGGATATACCAACGATTGATAAAAGGCGTTGTCATATCCCACCAATTGAAAAATTTAGAAGTTTTAGACTCCTTTTTAGTATATTTTTAGATAAATTTTGTAGTTTTAAATAAATGTCTAAAAACTCTACCAATTCTTAGATTATTTAAGACAATTATTAGATGTGCCTAAGCATAAACGTCTAAAACCTCCTTATTTTGGTGTAGTGACTTGAGTCAAAAGACACTCCCCTATATGTGAACTCTCGTTAAACCAAAATCATGGGAAGTTGTACAAAAAAAAATCTTTAGCTTCAATACTTATCAATCAGACATGTATTTCATCCAAAAGACATACCAACAACACAACTGCAAATATTGATGAATGGACTGCTTATTTTTCTCTACAAACATTATGTTGTCTTACTAAGCAATTGATCTCTAAAAGTCCACTTACACAGTAGCAAAAATCAATGGATATATGTCACATCAGGGATTGCATTTAAACAAAAAATGTTGGACCCCGTTTCTGGAGCCCAACATCGGATATGGGGTTATGAAGCTTGAGTGTGGAGGGAGGCTTAGAATTTGGAAATATAAAAGAGGAATCTTTCGGAAGCAAAGGCGAGCTTCGCCGCGACAAATATATGCGAGTAAACCGGCTTCACCGCGGCGAACATATGCGAGTAAACCTCACTGACCCTTCAGGTGAATTATGCCGCGGCGACAAGTATAACTTCGCCGCGGCAAAGTCGCCACGAGAAAATCAAAATTTCCTTCCGGTGAATTACGCCGCGATGACTCTTAGCTTTGCCGCAACGAAAACCCCTATGACAGAACCCATAACCCAAACTACTTATCTTACTAAAATGCAAATTTAAAATCCTTCAACTACCTTCATCAATTCAACCTAAAAGAAAAAATACATATAATATAAACAACTTTTCTAACTTTAATCTCATTTCAAACAAAATGTCTTGCAAAAACAAAAACCA
>JAOQMS010042495.1:0-13636 GCA_027563885.1 Erythroxylum longipes
CCAAAAAAAAAGACACTAATTTTAAAAATTAAATATGTTATTTTAATTTAAGTTTTAAGAAGTTTTTAGTTAATTTTAAGTTTTTAAGATTAAAAAATATCATTTTAAGAAGTGAAATCAAATTTGACTCTATAAAATGATATGCACTGTATCACAAAAATAATAAATCTTACTATGAACTTTTCATGTAATCATTTTATAGAATCACTTAATCATTTTATAGAATCTAACATTGAATTGCAAAAACGTTTGCAAATTTTATGTCTAATGTTTATACTTTTTATCATTTTTTATCTAAATTTTAAAAGAGAATAATTTTTTAGAAAATTAAAAATTAGAAAGAATTTTTTTTCAAGAAGTTTAAAAATTATGAGAATTGAAAATTTTTTCATAAATTAAGTGAGAGGTTTATGCATTTTATTATATTTAATATCACTACATAAATTAAGTGAGAGGTTTATGCCATTTGTCCTTTTTATTATATTTAATATCACTACATAAATTAAGTGAGAGGTTTATGCCATTTTTCCTTTTTATTACATTTAATATCACTATTAACATTTCCTTTTTTCCACTAACTTTTTTTAACCATTCAAGTATATTCCAATTCTATCTTATAATTAAGGTTTAAATCTTTATAATTTATTATTTATATGAACATATTTTTAATTAATTTTTTGTAAAACTTCATATTTTATTTGAATATATTTTTAAATGAAAATTTTATTCCATAATAATCATCTGAATTTTGTGTATTTGCAGAATTTTTTTGCTTTATTTAAATAAAATTTTAATCAAACTTTATATTAAAAATTAAAAATTTGTTATATAAATATTGTATTTCTTTTTAAGATATTAAATTTTTTCCTATATTTATATCTCAACTTTAAATATTAAGACATTAGGTTACAAATTATTTTTTAACATATAAACCATGACTACATGAAAGTTTGGCCAAAATCGCAATTTCAAACTCAAGGTTTTTATTTAAAATTAAAGTTATTAAAGTATAATTTTTTACTTAATAATTTTTTATTATTAAGTAAAAAAATATTTTGTTAATTATTATAATAATTATTCCTAACTATTAAATTTTGATGATAAAATATTTAAGCATGCACAGAGTGCAATAATTAAAAATTTCCTTATTATTTAAAATAAAAAAGGGCTTGAAAATAATTTGGTGTTTCAAGGTGACCAACGTAGCTGTAATGGAAATGGAAAGCCAGAAAGAAACATTAACAACCGAAACTTGATATTGCGACAAACAGAGAACAGAAGCACCTACCCTCCAATGCGAATACGAATAGGGAGGCCTGACAGAGATGATGATTTGGAAATATAAAGACGGCCCAGAGAGGAGAGAGGCATTGCTACTGCTCGCGGTGGTTCCCAGAAGACAAGAGCCATACCCATAGACTGGCAGTTGGCACCCTCTCTCTATCTAATTAAAGATAAACCCCTATCTTATCATTTTTCCACTTAAGGCTATGTTTATTTGGGGATTTATTACTGGAATGGAATGGAATGGAATGGAATATTATTTCATCGTTTAGAAGGAAGGTTTATAATAGAATAAAATAGAATGGAATGTAAGAAGAAGGTTTCATATTACATCTCATTCCATCCTAAATAGTAAAAATGAAAAATATTTGATTTAGGAAGTTTAGGATGGAATGTAAAATGATAAATAACTTTACACTATATTACATTATAAACCTTCCATCCAAACAATATTTCACTATATTACATTATGAACCCTTTTATCCTTCCCAAACAACAGTTTTCTAATATTACATCTATTTACATTCCATTTTATTATAAACCATTCCGTATCATTCGGTTTCATTCCATTAAAAATTTTACGTCTAACCCAGTGGGTTGGCGTAGGTGGCACATACCTTCGTCGCTTAACCAAGAGGTCGAGGGTTCGACTCTTGGGCATACAGCAGACTCCTAGGCCAGCGGTAGCCCTCCTTGATTTGAGATGTTCCCGCCGCGGAGGGATTAGTCCCCGGACTAATCCTTTTTAAAAAAAATTTACGTCTAACCAAACATGGCCTAAAGTGGCATTTTATATTAACATAACTAATATCATTTAATTATTACTACGAAATTTATACACCCTCATATTCTGGGCTCAAGATTTATGGGTTTTTTAGTGGAAAAAAACTTTACGAGTTCAGTCGATTCAATCTTAAAAATCTTGAATCGACCAATTTTTTGGTTTAATTTTCAACTTTCTAGTTCGATTTACTTTAATAACTCATGTTGTTAACAATCGGTCAATTTATTAATTAATTGATCAATTTTTATAACACATAAAGAAAAGACCCATAAGAAACATTCAACTTTTTGAAATTACACAAACTGATATATAGTGTGTGTACCTTTTGATGATTCATTTTTTAGTGGAGAAAAGTATTTCATCACATTTATTGATAACTTTTCACGTTATGGATATATCTATTTATTACATGAGAAGAATCAAGCAACAAATGTGTTAGAGGTCTTTTTTTTCATAAGGTGGAAAGGCAATTAGATACAAAAGGTGGAAAATGTCTAACCAGGGTAGTGAATTTTATGAAAAATAAAACGAGTCAGGACAATGCCCATGTTCATTGTCCAAATTTCTTGAAAAACATGGTATATGTGCTCAGTATACAATGTTAGGTACATGACAACAAAATGGTGTGACAGAAAGGCATAATCGTATATTAATGGATATAGTTACGAGTATGTTAAGTAATTCGTCTTTACCTTTATTATTGTGATGAATTGAGGTCCATAGTTTACTTGTTAAATAGGATTCCTAGTAAGGTAGTTCCAAAAACTTCTTTTGAATTGTTGACTAGAAGGAAGCCTAGTCTAAGACACCTGCATATTTGGGGTTCCCAACGGAAGTAAGAATTTATAATCCACATGAAAATAAATTGGATGCAAGAACAATTAGTGGATTTTTTGTTGGTTATCCATAAAAGTCTAAAAGGTATAATCCTAATCATACAACAAAAATTGTTGAACTGGAAATGCTAGATTCATTGAAAATGGTGAAACCAGTTGGAGTGTTGAAAGACCACGTAATGTAGTTATTGAAGAAATAAAAGTTCAAGTTCCCTTATTGACTTCTTCAATACATATTACTCCTATAGTTGTAGGATAGTTTGACAATTTACAGAAGCAAAAAAATAAATGATCAAACACTTCATAAAGAGCCTGTAGTTAATGAACCTATTGAACCTACAATTAATATTCCAATTGTAGAACCACCATAAGAAATAACGTTAAAAAGGTGTCAAAGACTTAAAAAACTAGTTGTCTCTAATGATTATATGGTATGTCTACAAGAGTCAGAATTTGACTTAGGAAATAAGGACGATTCAGTTTCGTTTTCACAAGCTGTTGAAAGTGTTGAATATACTAAATGGATTGATGTTATAATAGAAGAGTTGAAGTCTATAGAGCATAATGAAGTTTGAGATTTAGTCATCGTTTTCACAAGCCGTTGAAAGTGTTGAATGTACTAAATGGATTAATGTTATAAAAGAAGAGTTGAAGTCTATAGAGCATAATGAAGTTTGAGATTTAGTCAAATTGCTTGAAGGTTGTAAAAGAGTTAGATGTAAGTGAGTTTTTAAGACCAAACGTGACTCTTATAGCAATATTAAAAGACATAAAGCTAGACTTGTTACTAAAGGTTATACTAAAAAAGATGACATTGATTATAAGAAGACTTTTTCACCTATTTAAAAGAAAGACTCCTTTAGAATTATTATGGCACTAGTGGTTCAGTATGATTTATAGTTACATCAAATGAAGGTGAAAACAATCCTTTAAATTTAGAGTTACATCAAATGAAGGTGAAAACAATCTTTTTTAATGGCAATTTAAAGGAAGAAGTGTATATAGATCAACTTGAAGGCTTTTTAATTGAAGAAGAAATGGTTTGTTAACTTAAGAAATCGATATATTCTAACACGCCACTCCCATCTGACACATGCATGTGTGCCCTTCGGTCACACGTGCATATGCCTGACAAAAATGACGTGTTAACTATCTCACTTTCACTTTATAACATGGCATCATAATTAAAATCACAAATCACACATTTGCTAACATCCAAAATTTCCTCATTTTATATCATAACCATAATGTATATTGTAGCTTTAAGTTCAACATCATCCATATAAATACAACATCATCCTATAAGCATAACAGCTCCATCTATACAGTATGCTACAAATATGAGGAATGCACAAAAGTTATTAACAAAATATGTTTTTAATAGCTGACCGACCTTTGAGCCATATCTGATCGTCAAAGTTGCACAAAATATGCTTCTATGGAGTCTTAGAAGCTAGATCGTCTCATTCTCGATCTTGAAATTAACAACGATGTAATTTTGATGAGTTTTGCGAACTCAGTAGAGTAACCATCCTCGATAGTTCACTCATGTTATAAAACACAATCAATTAGAAACATATTGTCACACAATTCATTTCAACTTGATTAGCACCAAGTTCTATCACAAACAAATTGTAATTTCAAACAAACAATTAAATCAAACTATCACTTCATTATACTTGAATAAAACACAATCATTGGTTTAATACCATGTATGCAAACATATAACATTCTTACAGCTTTATAAATCATTCAATGAATTTAAATCATATGTGAATACTACATGATCATATGTGAATACTATATGTATGAGTCTCACATTCATTTTTTTTACATTGTTGTGACTATGTACTTTTTCAATATCCTGTATCAACGGGTTCACTGATCACAATAAGCCTTAGGCTCTAAATGTTTGAGCTGAAGCTCTTTTTAGTAGCAGTCTTAGTCAGTAGCATCACCATTCACAACTGCATTTAGATTACATGTATTGAAATGAAATGCATGCCACAAATCATTCAAATAAAATCAATCACTTTCATTCACATTATCTCAGTCAATACAATCAATCATAACATTCAGTCACTTTTAGTTGAGAATCATTTAGCCAGTCTCATTCACATATAAGTAGCCCTTCCAATAATATTCACATGCATCAAACACCTCGGACAAGTATTGTTCAGATTTCAGTACACAATCAGTACATATTCATCATATATCAAATTCAATTTAGTAATTATCAGATTAAATTAAAGTGAGACCATCTTAGGTTACTTACAATTGCTTCCTTAAGCCTATCTTCTTGACGTTCCAGCAATATCCAAAAGTGGTCTCGCTATTTGCTCTCCTATATACATTAAAAAAATTTCACATTATTGTTCTGCTTATGTAACTAGTTAAACACATATATATCGAAAGGTATCATGTATCATGTATCATGCATGTGCAATGATAAATTCTAGGGTATATTTTTGTAACAAATTGATGTATATATCAACTGTAATCCAATTATGCCAAAATTCACACACTAAATCACTATTCCAGCTTTTGCTGAAAGCACCTCATTCTGGCCAACTTTGAATAGGCAATAAGATCACGAAACTGATGTATTTCTATAATACTTTCTTCTATACAATTGTTCCTCTGTGTCTGAAGTTTCTAATGATACCAAGATTATACAATTTGGTTTATTATTCTATGAGTTATGATTAAAATGTCACAGACTGTGTACATTTGAAAATTTGGCTAAAGCATGATCATGCAGTCAAGTTTTACAACCCATATCTCTCAAGTCTAATATCCAAAAATTACAAAATTTATACCAATTTAAAGCTAAGAGAATAAGATAAAATTTGGTGAAGACACATTAGTCTAATTCGGCATAAATCAATACAGTTTATTCAATTACAACAGGATATGATTTCTATCCCTGGTAGTGCTACAATCTAAGCAAAAATTCAATTTCATGCCAATTTTGAAAGTCTTAGAGATATAATTAAAATTATAATTCTTTAATAAATTTTATACATATGTCTCAAGTTTACTCTGAATCAAGAATAAACTCATTTGGAAATCTACAGGTCAAAATATAATCAAAATACTGAAGCATGTTCAATGAAAATTATCCAGTTCGTATCATTCCAGCACATTTCCTCACTTTCATCCAATCAATATTTTTCAAATCAATTAAGATGGCTCTATTTTTTTATTAAGAGGAAAAAATTGTCTTAGAAGTGTATTGGTTCAATTTTCAAGTCATTTGGAGGTCGGATGAAAAAGTTATAGCTAAAAGAATCAAAAGTGTTTAGTAGAAATACTATGGTTTATATTCAGACTTCAAAAACCAAAACCATTCACGTAAACCATCACCTTCTTCTTCCTCTTTTCTACTTAATCCATTATTTCTGTACACCATCTCTATCTTACATTCTCTGTATTTCTACTCTCTTTCCAAGTCAAATTACTCCAAAAACAACTCAAGATTAAATTCAAACATCAAAAACAAAACTCATTTACAAACATCAAGATTTTTCTACTTTTTCTCACTACTGCAACTGCTTTTTTTTTTAATAATCAATCACATTCCAAAATCCAAAACAAAACAAAAACTATAGCCATATGATTCTACATCACATTTTTCTGCTATTGTTTCAGTTAAACTCAAATGATCACAAACACCAAAAACAGATTATCATCTATGGCTATCACCATTTCTACCTTTCTCTCACTGCTGTGTTGTTTTTTTTTAATGCTTTAAGAACATTCCTAAACAGAACCTATATCATGCATGCATTCATTTACAAACCTTAAATCATTATCAAACAATCATTTACGGTACTCATAAAACTCAAAACATGACTTACTTGATTCAATGAAATTCTAGCTCAAAAATTCTAGATTTTCTCATCCTCTCAAGCAAACAAACATCAACTCAAACTTATACTCATCTTCAGCTAGTTCTCCAGCAGTTGAGAGTTAGAAACCAAATATACAAACATGCATGACAGGTAGTTTCGGTGATGAATGAAAAGAAAAAAGAAAAGAGTTTTAGTTGGTGTTTTCGGTGGTGAAGAAGAAATGTGAGCTGCAGAAGTTTTCTCTCTAAACTAGATGATTGCATGGATGGATAACTCAATGACACATGGCACCCATGCATGTGGGCTATATGTCACCCTCCTATTTGTCTCTTATTCTTTTTTTTTCCAAAATACCCCAAAATTTTGAAAATTCTCTAAAATTTACCATAATTTTCGAAATAATAATGATACTCTCCAAATAAATTTTCAACACAAATAATCCATAATTCATATTTTAATCAATCAATCATACCCGGAAAATGTCAACAAATCCATGTTAAATTATTTTAATTATCAAAAATAAATATTCACATGTGTGTGAATATACTATGATGCATGAGTATGAAATGCACTTCTAATTTCTCACTGTACTCTCAATTCACTATTTTAGGATCTAGCCTCGAACATGGGATGTCACAATTCTTCCTTTCTTAAGAAATTTCGTCCTTGAAATTCTTACCTGATTGAGGAAATAGGTGGGGATATGCCTTTTTTATATGCTCCTCAGTTTCTCACGTTGCTTTTTTACTCGAATAATTGTGCCATAGAACTTTCACCATTGGAATTTCCCGACTCCTTAACTGTTTCATTTGATAACCAACTATCTGAACTGGTTTTTTAACATAGCTCAGGTTACTAGTAACTTCAATCTCCTGAGCTGGTAACACATGTTTTGGGTCAGATTTATATTTCCTGAGCATACTCACGTGGAATAGGTCATGCATCTGAGACAACTCAGTAGGTAAGGCTAATCGATATGCTAAAGGTCCAATTCTCTCCAAAATTTTATAAAGACCAATGTATCTCAGGTTTAACTTGCCCTTTTTATCAAACCTCAATATGCCTCGCCAAGGCGACGCTCTTAGAAATACTTTGTCCCTGACACTATACTCTATATCCCAACGATGTTGATCTACATAACTTGTCTGTCTATCTTGAGCCACTTTCATTCGACTTTGAATCAATTTCACCTTATCTATAATATCTTGGATCAATTCAGGACCATCTATCATTCTCAAACCTTCCTCATCCTAGTATAGAAGTGACCGACATTTTCTGCCATACAATGCCTAATATGGTGCCATTCCGATATTGCTATGATAATGGTTATTATATGCGAATTCAATAAGTGCTACGTATTGATCCCAAGCTCCCTGAAACTCTAATACACATGCTCTAAGCATATCCTCAATAGTTTTGATAGTTCTCTCACTCTATCCATCTGTCTGAGGATAGAATGCAGTACTGAAATTCAGCTTTGTGCCCATAGCTCATTGCAAATTCTTCCAGAATCTCGAAGTGAACCTAGGATCCCTGTCCGACACAATGAACACCGGAACTCCATGCAATCGAATCACCTTATTTACATATCTCCGGGACAACTGGTCTAGAGAGTTATTCTCTCTCACTAATATGAAATGGGCCGACTTAGTCAATCAATCCACCACAACCCATATCGCATCATTTTGCCTCGGAGTCTTAGGCAATCCCATTATAAAATCCATGATAATTTATTTCCATTTCCATTCCGGAATAGGCAACGAGTGTAACTTCCCAACTGGAGCTTGATGCTCAGCCTTAATCTGCTGGCATGTTATACATTTAAAAACATACTCCGCTACTTGCTTCTTCATTCCGGGCCACCAGAAATGTTGCTTCAGTGTATTATACATCTTGGTCGTGCCAAGATGCATAACATAAGTAGCCATATGAACTTCCTTTAGAATTTTCTTCCTCAGTTCATCGACATTAGGCACACACAATCTCTGCTTTAGCCACAATGTTTCATCTCTCAATTCAAAGTCAGAATCTGAATTCATTTTAACTTTCTCAATCAATTTCATCAACTCAGGATCATCACTTTGAACTCTTCTAATTCAATCATACAACATTGGTCTCAGTTTTAATGTGGCTATCAATGCTTCATTATGCTCGAGATTCAACTCCACATTCAAAGCTCTCAACTGAATCAGGCTTGGTAACCTCAATATCTGAATTTGAGCTACACTGCTACGTGACTTTCTACATAGTGCGTCAGCCACAATATTTGCTTTCCTCGGATGATACTCAATCGTGCAGTCTTAATCTTTTAATAACTCAATCCATCTCCTCTATCTCATGTTTAGCTTTTTTTGACTCAACAGATATCTCAAACTCTTGTGATCAGTGTATATCTGAAATATCTCACCATATAAATAATGTATCCAAATCTTTAGAGCAAAGACTACTGCTGCAAGCTCTAAATCATGTACCGACTAATTCATCTCATGAGACCGTAATTGTCTCGATGCATAGGCTATCACCTTGCCATGCTGCATCAATACACACCCTAGTCTTTGATGTGACGCATCACTGTACACGACATATCCACCAGATCCCGATAGAATAGTCAACACCAGTGCTGTAATTAACCGATGTTTCAACTCTTCAAAGCTTTTCTGAAACTCATCATTCCATCTAAATGCCACATTCGAGATCAAAGAAAATCCCTCGACAAATCTCTGGTAATATTCAGCCAATCTAAGGAAACTCGGGATCTCCGATACATCCTTTGGAGTCTCCCATCTCATTACTGCTTCTATCTTCATTGGATCCACCTGAATACCATGCCTAGTTACTATGTGACCCAAAATAACCCTTGATTCAGCCAAAATTCACATTTACTGAATTTGACATACAATCGTTTTTCTCTCATAATCTGCAAAATCATTCTCAGATGTTCAGCATGTTCCTCTCTGCTTTTCGAATATACCAAAATATCATCAATGAATACAATTACAAACCGATCCATAGGACTGAAACACCTAATTCATCAATGCCATAAAAGCAGCTGGGGCATTAGTCAACCCAAACGGCATTACTAAGAACTCGAAATGCCTATACCTGCTCCTGAAAGTACTCTTTGGTACATCAGCCTCTACTATCTTTAGCTTATAATACCTAGATCTCAAATCGAGCTTAGTGAACACTTGAGCTCCCTGCAATTGATCAAATAAGTCATCAATTCTAAGCAACGGGTATTTGTTCTTCACTGTAACCCGATTGAGTTGCTTATAATCAATGCACAATCTCAAAGTGTCATCTTTCTTCTTTACAAATAACACTGGAGCTCCCTAAGGTGAAACACTAGGTTAAATGAATCCCTTCTCAAGCAGTTCCTGCAACTGAATCTTCAACTCCTTTAGTTCCACATGTGCCATCCTATATGGAGGAATGAATATAGGAGCATCACTTGGAACTAAGTCAATTGTGAACTCCGTTTCCTGATCTGGAGGCAAACCAATTAATTCAGTGGGAAACACGTATAGGAATTCCTTAACCACAGGAATATCCTGTACACTCTGCTCAACTCGAGTATCAATCATGTAGGCCAGATAAGCCTCACATCCACCATACATTAACTTCAAAGCACTCACAAATGAGATCAGTCTGGCTGACACTGCTTGGCTAATACCTCTGAACACTGCTCTCAACTGATTAGGAGATTCTAAAATTACTTCCTTTGTATAGTAGTTCATGATGGCCCTATGAGTAGTGAGCCAATCCATACCTAGAATAATATCGATCTCCTTCAACTGTAATACAATCAAGTCTGCTTCTAACTCTACTTGATCAATTCGAAAGAAACACTCCTTGCAAACCTTCCCAATCATGGTGGTACTACTTATCGGTGTACTCACCTCTAATCCACTTTTCAATAACTCTCTATCACAATGCAATCTAGATGTCATATGCCGTGTGATAAATGAATGTGTAGATCCATGATCTACCAATGCATAAACCTCAAAAGTAAATAGTGATAACACACCTGCAACAACATCTAGAGACTTTTGAGCCTCTTGCCTCGTTATGGCATATACTCTGGCTTGAGACTGCGGTTGATTGCTCCGCACCTCAGTCCTCCCAGTAATATTCCCAGAACTCATCCTGCCTCTGCCACGGCCTCTCTGTCCAGTCCTACTGGCTCGACTCTGCTGAACAATAGGTTATGTTGCCGTACTTACTCTCCCCCCATATTGTGCTGCAGACATCACAGAACAATCCTTGCCGATGGTCAAGTGATCTGCACTGAATATAGGCTCCTGTCAACCTCCAGCATTCACCACTGTGCTTATTCCCACAATGTTCACAAGCTGGCAACTGACCCAATACTATATCTTTGTTATTCCCAGACTGTACAAAACTTCCTCTCTGTCTGAATCCCAACTGTCTAGATCCAGTTGGTGGCCTGAAAGCTTGGTTCTGACGCTTACTGGATCTTCTACCAGAATCTCCCTGAGAATCACTGGGCCTCTTCTGCCTTAACTCTGATCTGTGCTCAATCTGATTATCTTTCAACAACCGTTCAATGTGAATCGAGGCAGCTCGCAATTCCGTAAAATTACCCAAACTAGAAATATTTAACCGCATTCAAATGTCCATATTTAGGCCGTTTTCAAACCTCCTGCACTTGTCCTCCTCAGTAGGAACCAAGGCAGTGGCATAACCCATCAACTCATTAAATTTCACTTCATACTCTACTACAGTCATATTGCCCTGTTTCAAATCCATAAATTCTTTCTTCTTTCTATCCATTTAGATCTTGGGCATATAGTTTTCTTTGAAGACTCTCAGGAAGTCTTCCCATCTTAAACTACAAGGCCCGATGGTACTGCTTGAAACAGTTTTCCACCACTGGTAAGCTGGGCCTTGTAGTAGAGATATAGCACAGTCGAACCTCTTGTCCGACTCACAGTCCTTCTGATCAAGGATCCTCTCAGTTCTTTTTAACCACCCCTCAACCTCTGCAGGGTTTGTACTTCCGTAGAAGTTCATAGCCCCCTGCTTTCGCAATTTATCATACCTCCTTTCCCTTCTCTCAGAAATCCTTGAAGGCATTCTCTCAGGTCGAGATACTGATGACTCTCTACTGGCTCTTTCCAATCATAGGTCAGCTAAGTGTTCCATTTGATCTCCTACGTCCGATAACTTATAACACACAATAACTTTAATTATCATCCGAAGTTTTCACAACATTTTATGCCTAACATTACTACATATCCCTAAGGATGCCAACCATGCTCTGATACCACCAACTGTAACATCTCACTCCCATCTGACACATGCACGTGTGCCCTTCGGTCACACGTGCATATGCCTGACAAAAATGACGTGTTAACTATCTCACTTTCACTTTATAACATGGCATCATAATTAAAATCACAAATCACACATTTGTTAACATCATAATTTTCCTCATTTTATATCATAACCATAATGTACATTGTAGCTTTAAGTTCAACATCATCCATATAAATACAACATCATCCTATGAGCATAAACAGCTCAGTCTATACAATATGCTACAAACATGAGGAATGCACAAAAGTTATTAACAAACTATGTCTTCAATAGCTAACCAAACTTTGAGTCAAATCTGATCGTCAAAGTTGCACAAAATATGCTTATATGGAGTCTTAGAAGCTAGGTTGACTCATTCTCGACAATCCTGAAATTAACGACGGTGCAATTTTGATGAGTTTTGCGAACTCAGTAGAGTAACCATCCTCGATAATTCACTTATGCTATAAAACATAAGTAATTAGAAACATATTGTCACACAGTTTATTTCAACTTGATTAGCACCAAGTTCTATCACAAACAAATTGCAATTTCAGACAAACAATTAAATCAAAATATCACTTCATTACACTTGAATAAAACTCAATCATTGGTTTAATACCATGTATGCAAACATATAACATTCTTACAACTTTACAAATCATTCAATGAATTCAAATCATATGTGAATGCTACATGATCGTATGTAATACTATATGTACGAGACTCACATTCGTTTTTTTTTACATTGTTGTGACTGTATGCTTTTTCAATATCCTGTATCACCGGGTTCATTGATTACAGTGAGCCTTAGGCTCTATATGTTTGAGCTTTAAGCTCTTTTCAGTAGCAGTCTCAGTCAATAGCATCACCAGTCACAACTGCCTTTAGATTACATGTATGGAAATGAAATGCATGCCACAAATCATTCAAATACAATCAATCACTTTCATTCACATTATCTCAGTCAATACAATCAATCATAACATTTAGTCACTTTTAGTTGAGAATCATTTAGGCAGTCTCATTCACATACAAGTAGCACTTCTTATAATATTCACATGCATCAAACGCCTCGGACAAGTATTGTCCGGAATTCAGTACACAATTAGTACATATTCATCATATATCAAATTCAATTCAGTAATTATAAGATCAAATTAAAGTGAGACCATCTTAGGTCACTCATAATTGCTCCCTTAAGCCTATCGCCTTGACGTTCCGGAGATATCCGGAAGTGGTCGCGCTACTTGCTCTCTACATTAAAACAATTTCACATTACTGTTCTGCTTATGTAACTAGTTAAACACATATATATCGAAAGGTATCATGTATCATGCATGTGCAATGACAAATTCTTGGGTATATTTCTGTAACAAATTGTTGTACATATCAATTGTAATCCAATTATGCCAAAATTCACACACTAAATCACTATTCCAACTTTTGCTGAAAGCACCTCATTTGGGTCAACTTTACATAAGCAATAAGATCAAGAAAATGATGTATTTCTGTAACACTTTCTTCTAGACAATTGTTCCTCTATGTCTTAAGTTTCT
>JAOQMS010042497.1:1182-13634 GCA_027563885.1 Erythroxylum longipes
AATTATGTATGAGACCTTTGAACAAGTATGACATGGAGATTTTAGATAATTCAATTTTTTTAGTAACTAATGAAGTCCTATATTGAGTTTAGAGGTACTTGAAATCACATCAGTGTTTTGTAGTATTAGAAATGGAAAATTAAAGATATTTTTTATAGGACATCAGAGTTGTGCAATGGAAGTATGAGGTGTACTCCCTGTTTGAAGAGATTGAGGTTGATAAGCTCGAAATTGCATTATAAGATAGTAACATTTGAACTCTAAAGTAATTGAATGGTTTTTATGTGAATATGATATTAGGTTAGTGTCTTACGATATGATCTTAAATGATTGATTTTTTTTCTAAAGAATATAATGGGAAACGACAAAGGTACAATAAATAGTTCACTAATGGTTATGGATTTAAGAGTCAAATTCTAAGGAGTCCAAATAGGGCATAAGAAATATAAGAAAAATATGATTGAGTTTTGTTTATAATTAGATACAATGAGAAAAGAAATGTTTATTATTCAAAAGTATACGTGAACAATTGTTTTGTGAAGAATCCCAATCAAAGTTTCATTAGTAGTAATCTAAGTAAATGTGAATCGTGATACTGTTAAATTGATGGTTTTATGTATGGTTAAGTTAGCAAAGTTGTGACTAAACTAATAATTAGTGGGAAAGCGAAAGTAGTGATTTCAGCAAAGGAGTTTCATGTGGAGATAAGTTGCAAATTTTGAGGGCATTTTATTGAGAGGTAACATTACGTTGGTTCTAGGTTAGGAATTGTGTCAACTGGCCATGGCTACACTTAAGAAAGAAATTCTAGATTAAGTCACTTGCCAATATGCATAAGAGGAACACAAAGAGGCATTATACCTTGAAAGTGCATTAAGATTGAAAAGGTATGAAAAGGTTGATAACAAAGTATGTGTTTAAATGCTTGTTAAAACAACAAGTCAAGGTTGAGAGCCAAAGAACCAAAAAATTAAAAAAAATTGATGAGCCACTCCCTATTTGGGAAAGGAAATGGAAGCATATTATGAAGGATTTTATGTAGCAATTTCACGAAATCTAAGTGGAATTGATAGTATATGGGAGATAAAGGATCGAATTAAAAAAAATTTGCCCATTTCCTAACCATCCAACGTAGGTATCCTTTTGATAGATTAATCAAGTTGTAAGTGACTGGAAGTATATAGTTGTGTAAAATACTAGTATATGATGATGAGATAGATAAAAGAAAATTAGTTGGGCTGAACAAGTTCTGATAACCCCAAATAAGATGAAAAGTATGCGGGTCAAAGTGATAATACATAAAATCGACAGCAGTGCTAAGTTTCGAAATGGAGGAAGAATTTGGAGATAAAGTTAAAAAAATCAAAGAATTTTTGCCAATATCATTATGGAAAGGAATAGTTTGTTTAAGACAATGTGGCAAGTTAAGCCCATAATATGTTGGTCCTTATGAAGTGATTGACAGAGCAGAAGCACGAAGAATGGATATGAAGTTAAGATCCATATTTTGAGATGACTAAATTTGTTTAAAATTTTGAGGACGAAATTTCTATAAGGAGGGGAGAATTTGTAATATCCTAGTTTGATAATTGTACTGTGTAATGTGTTGTACAGGTGTTTTATAAAGTATGCCCTATTTATGGTGTATTAGAGGAATTTAAGCGTTTAAATGTATTATTGAGGTTATAACAGAGATAACAGATAGACCAGATATAGTTCTGAACTTTACTAAAAATTTGTCGAAAAAATTCTAAAAACTCCTAATGAAATCAAGATTTTGGGGCGTACATTTGTGTCATTTTGCTCTTTACATTTGTGTTAAAAAATGAATGTTTATAAAAGCTTTTAAATGAAATGCATGAATATGTCTTAGCTTTTAAGAGTTTATTGTAGTGACTTTTGAGAATTATTTGTTTGGGTTGCTTGTGAGTGGACTTAAATTACAAATTTTGTAGTTGAGAAATTGGTGTGAATATATAAGTGTTTTCAACTTTTACATTTTAAAAATTTTAGGAATGTTAAAATGCAGTCGTTATGCTACTAAAATTTTCAATAAAATGATAGAAAAAAGTTCCCACTATTTTTCGTGCTTTTAATTATTAAAGTATAAAAGGTTTTAAATAGTTGAACGACTTGACTTTGTGAGAACCCTTCGGTCAAGTTAGATATTGATTGGAGGGCTACCGTGGGTCGCCGGGAGGTCTCCACTCGAGTTCCAGAAAGGGAACTCTTAGATGGGTCCTTTCACCATTGACCGCCCCAGCAATGGCTCCTACAAATAGCCATACTCAAAATAGTTTCCTACATATTTATTGTATATTTTCTAGAGAAACATCAAGCTTTGCATTATAGTACTTTACTCTCTCTGCCCTCTTCACCATTCACTCCTCCAATCCATTTACCCTTTATTCTATTGTAGATTTCACCCATCAAAATCTTTTAAGCACGATTTGGTTCCAAATACTAAAGATGTGATGCTATTATAGACGTTAAAGGAAGTTGATAGTTTTGCAAAGGTAAACTATATACAAAACTCTTGAAATTTCCTCTATTAAATTTCTAACCTCTAATCATTGCATACTACTGGTGCCATGTTTCAGAGGGTTAAATTTTGATTGAGGAATAACACTCACACATTTAAGGACAGTGATAAGGTTAGTTTATATTTTTATTTTTAATATTAACTAAATTAATATAAGACGCGGAAAACAATGTACACTTGGCATCCACTTGGAATTTATAGTAACTTATGTGACTTGCCTTGTCAGCATTATTAATAAAAAGTCTAACTTCATATTATTTTTATGAAAATTTAAAAGTTCAAGTTATAATTGCAAAATTCAGTAAAGTTTGGATTGTTTTTAGTAATTAACCCTAAACTTTAAGTGGTATAATCTTACATAAACACCTTATATTAAATCAAATATAATTTAAAAATAACTTTAATAAGACCTATAATTTTTCTATAATTTAAAATCAGTCCAGAAAAAGTGTTTCCAAGTAAGATAGTCTACCGCTAACATAATCATGTTCTAAATCATACAATTACTATTTCTTCACATAATAATATACGAGCATAAACACACTTGTATAATTCATTATATCCATCTGAATCTTAACATAAATACTAAGATGCTCAAGTTCTAAGTTATGTCCTTTTTTTGAAAATCTTTCGTTACTTAAGTGGGTTCATATTTCAACCGTGCTATTGCTCATGTCTTCATCTCTTTATTTTAAAGAAGAACATGCCTTAATACACGACTATTTTCACCCATAAACTTCTAAAAGATGCTTGTTAAACATAATTCCAATAACTCTATCAAGATTGACTCAAGTTTTCATAAGGTCTCGGTGTAGCATAATGCATTATGGGACTTTAAGATTATTTGTTAGAGGCAAAAACATGTTTCACTTGATTACCTATAGAACATGGGTTGAGTATATAGTGATTGATGCCAATTACACTATCAGGATATATCCTAGTTTTCACTTGCCTTTTGCAAGTTTCATTTCACGTAGATACTTAACTGGGTTTGGATCAACTTGGAAGAAAGCTAGTCATATAAGCAAAAATAATATTTGACCTAATTTGGATGAATTTTGAAAGGTTAGTCACTAAATTAAAGTTTTTAGAAAGTTTGGCGTTAAATGGAAAAATCGAAAAAGGTTAGGAATATGTTATCTCTAAGTTTATAGTCTTTTATTCATTTTTTGTTAGTTTATGTCTTATAACTAATCAACTGGTTGTAATTTTTGTGGCAAAATTATTTGAAGGAATTCTTTACCTTATGCATTTTGTTTAGTTTAATTGATGTATAATATAAAGTCCTCAAAATAAATGTATATTGCTAGTAAAATTATGGTGAGATCATATTACATTATTTATTATCCCTAAATTGTTCTTAGTTATTGTTTTATCAAGACTAGACAATAATATAATGTAAAAAGACTATCACGCATTATGTTTCTTTCTTATGAAAGAAATAGTTAATCTTATAGATTAAATTATGAAGATACTTAACAAACTAGTGGAAGTTTGTTTGGAACATATTTATATGTATATGAAAATTCTCATTGTGATGATTATATAAATGATCCTTTAATTTGAGATCTCTAAATTATCTTATATAGGGATTACTATATTTTGATATTGCTTATGACATATACTTGTGAAGGATATAGCTCAATTAGGAGTCATTGAATGTATTACGGATTATATAGCTATAGTTGAGTGATCAATATAGGATTTATCATTCTAAAGTAATTAGGGAGAATGTTCTACTGTTCTCGATTATAGTGATTTGGGAAATCCTTGTCTAAGGTGAAATGTTACTTTAAAATTAGTTTTCAAATATCATTAATATAATAAATTACTAATAGTAGAGTACTAATATGATTAGAATTAAATATAATACATGTTAATTTTATGCTCTGGGTCTAATTGGAATATTATATGAAGAAATAATTGAATTATATGAAAAATCATGCATGAGAAGACTAATCAAAACTACGTTGCAATTTTTAATATTTGGATGGTCTTGATGTATTACTAGATGTCAATCTTAATAAATGAATATAAATGATTTAATTAGAAAATTAAGGATCAATTAAATAATTTTAATTTATCTAACTTAATTATGATTTAAGGTTATAATTTATATCTAATTTCAATATATGTAAAAATCTAATGGGCCATACATAAAGAATAATTGATGATACAAAAGGTAAATTTAATCAAGTTGGAGTTGATTGTAAAGTTTGAGAATTTTCATGGTTAAATATGAGATATTTAATAAATAAGGATCAATATTAGATTTTATATCTTATTTGAGCCTAATTGATATTTAATTATAATTTTAATTAGATTTTATTTAAATTTAAATTATATTTAATTAAATTACTAAAAGGTTCAAACCTTATTATAAATAGGTGTAGACTCTAAAGGAGTTAAAACTCCTTGCTTACCCCTCTTTACACTACTTATAGAGTTCTCTCAAGTAGTGGATATAGTTAGATGTATGATTAGAGGTCAAACATATGGGTATAATAGCTATGCTTAATCAATTTTAGAAATTAATTCAAGGGGAGCTATAAGAATAGGATCAAAGTTTAAAATAAGATACTTTATGAGGTATGCTTTATTATAAATTATATATTGTTCATGTTACAAAATTTAAAGTGATCTTAAATTTAAAAATAAAATGATAAAGATTATTCTTATTATGTTATGCAGAGATTGGATTCCACTTTAATTTCTTAATACTATTATTAAAATCAATTTTAATTGTATATTTTGATTAAAAATTTTTTATTTTTATTGAATAATTATATAATTAATTATGGAAAAGTTACAAATCCTAATTCTCTATAGACAAATTAGATTTGTTTGAATATGAAAAACTTTGAAATAGGATTAACTAGTTTTAGAAACCTAGAAAATTCATATTAGAACTCTCCCAAACAACAATTTGAATATGAAAAGGTCAAACTTTAAAAAAAAATTAAACCCAAGGTTTCTAAAAATTCAATAGGATCTAATATAGACAAAAAAAAACCTTAAAGGCAAGAATATGAGTTTTTGAAACCCAACTCTCTTCACATTCAATAAGCCATCAAATTAACTATAATAGTTCTGGTCACCTTTTGACACCATGAATTAAAATAGGAGCACTAAAAACTTGACCTGCCTCTCTTCATGACCACATAAGGTTGATTTTTTTTTCTTATAATTGAGTTGTGGTTTGGTTAAAAGTGGTTTGGTGGGGTTCTAGAGTTTTGAAGGATTCAAATTGGACATGGAGCATAGAATTAATGTCTACTTTATTTTGAGTCCAATCATATTAATTCTCCACCATTAGTTATTAATTCAATTAATAAAATTTGTAAATTATTTACAAAAACTCTTTCCACCTTAGCCAAGGATTTCCCGAATCAATACTAGTCAAGAACAATAGAACATTCTACCTAATTACTTTAGGGTGATAAATCCTATCTTAATCACTCAACTACCTCTATATAGTTCACACTACATTTAATAACTATTGAATGAGCTATCCACGACTAGAATAGGTCATAAGTAGTACTAAAACATATAAATCCTTATACAAGATAACTTTGGAGATCTCAAGTTAAAGGATCATTTATACAATCATCATAATGAGAATTTCCATAGATATATAAATAATGTTCCAAATGGATTCTTATATGGGTTCACTTCAGTGAAGTTTTTCTCTAACAAGCTCCCATATGTTTGTTTAAGTATCTCCATACTTTAGCCTATGAGATCGATTACTTCCTTCATAAGAAAAAACATAACATGTGATAGCCTTTTTACATTTTATTAATGTCTAGTATTAATAGAACAAGACCTAAAAACAATTTAGGGATAATACATAAATGCAATATAAATATCATAATTATAATCTCATCATAATTTCATTTACAATGTATAATTATCTTATGGACTTTATCAGATATATAAAAACTTTTATAAGACAAAAAGTGTCTTTAAATTATTTTGTTCCAAACTATAACCAACCAATTGGCTCTAGGGCATAAACTAACAATTGTGTTATTGGTTTGTGGATTTTATCTGTGATTTGGTTGAGTTTTTTTAAAGTCATATCCTTACTAATGATATGTTGTGGCTTGAATATAAAGGTGGTCCTTATAATTGATAATCATGGCATTAAGGAAAATCCTTCATGTGGACATCTTATTAACTGTAGTGATGGTTAAAAAAGGAAAGTTGAGTAAATATATGGTAAGAGGGATTTTGATATTAGATCAATAATCTTGATATTATGGAAATAATAAGCTAATTATCTCTAGAGATAATTAACCAATTATTTATAGATAATCAGTTGATATTTTATTAGTTAGTTGAGATTTTATTACTTAGAATAAATAGATTCTTCTTATTTTAAGGACGTGATTTAGGGTTCTATTGTCCTATATATTCCTTGTACTATTTACAAAAAATAAAGGAATAATTACTTTATCTTTTTTCTTCATGTTATCAGAACCAAGACTCTTTTATAAAAATTTTTCTTTCTTTGAGGAAATTAATCCTAAATGGACTATCACTTAGCGATGACTGGCTAATGGAGAAACTCCTCTCATCCTCTAATGATGATTTCATCAAGTAATCTACAACGTAGATGTGATCTTCTTGGCTCAAATTTGCCTTTTCAATTGACAAATCATAGGTTAAATGGTCAAAATTATCTGGAATGGTTGCAAATAATAAAGTTGGACATTAACGGTGGAGGAAAACTCAGGTATTTAACTGGAGAGACAACAAGGCCAACTTCAGATAATCTAAATATGGCAATATGGGGGCTAGAAAATTCTTTGATCATAGCTTGGTTGATTAATTCCATGGAACCTGCAATCAGAAAACCTCATATGTTTCTAACAATAGCTAAAGATGTATAAGATACAATTCGAGAGATGTATTCTGATATAAAAAATTATTCTCAAAATTTTGAACTAAACACAAAGCTATGGTCGGCCAAGCAAGGAGACCATGACATTACATTGTTTTATAATGAACTTGTAACTTTGTGGTAGGAATTAAATCTATGTTATAAAGATGACTGGGATTGTCTAAATGATAGTGTTCGACATAATAAAAGGGAGAAAATGATAGAGTTTACATTTTTCTTGTAGGATTCAATTAAGAATTGGATGAAGTTAGAGGCCAAATTTTGGGAAGAAAGCCTTTACCCTATATAAAAGAGGTTTTCTCATAAGCAAGGAGAGATGAGATGAGGCAAAAAGTGATGATTGGCAACACCAAATCATAGATTGAAGGTTTTGAAATTATTTCCAAAGGAACAAAGTTTAAGGAAGCAAGAAAAAACAACAAAAAGACACGGTATGATTACTATAAACGTGATTCAGATATTAGGAAAACATGCTAGAAAATTCATAGGAAGCTAAAAAATTGGAAAAAAACGATTCAGAGACAATCGTACCTTCTAAGCCAACATTATTGAATTCGAGCCCAAAACGTATTCTGGCACGCAACCTTTCATAAAGGAATAGATAAAGCAAATCTGTGAAATTCTTCATTCTTAAAATTTCTCCAGTCCAAATCCTACCTGCTCTTTAGTTCAAAAAGGTAATTGTCTAATTGCCTCTTATTTTAGTGTAAATTTATATCATTCTTATATAATAGATTCTGGGGCAATATATCATATAAATGGTACCTCTAAATTGTTTTCTTCCTATAGCCTTTATGTAGGAAATCAAAAAGTAAAAAAAAGCAGATGGTTCCTATTCAACAGTAGCTGGGAAAGGATCAATTGTTCTTTCTCCTAATCTTACAGTCCACAATGTTCTTCATGTTCCTAAAATATCCTGCAACTTATTGTCAGTCAGTAAAATAACTATTTACTAAAATTGTTAAGCTATTTTTTCTTCATGTGATTGTCAATTTCAGGATTTGAACAGGGGAAATGATTGGCAGTGCTAAACAAGTTGGAGGTCTTTATTTCTTCAAAAATGGATATGACTTAAACAAGCAATCCCAGAGAACTTGTTTTAATTATATTTCAATACTTCGTGAGAATAAAATTATATTAAGCATTTTAGATTTCGACATCCAAGTTTTCATTATATGAGATATTTTTTAATGAAGTTTTTTACAAATAAAGATCCATCTTCATTTTAGTGTAAAATCTGTCAAATTGCTAAACATTATCGAACACTTTCCCAACACAACCTTACAAGGCCATAAAACCTTTTGCTATAACTTTTAAGCAAAAGATGGTTCATAACTTTTATTAATGACCACACTAGAATCATTTGGTTATTTTTACTCAATAAGAAGTCAGATGTTAAGAGGGAGTTCCAAAATTTTTTATAACATGATCCAAACATAGTTTCAAACTAGGACTTAATTTTTTAGAAGCAATAATGGAAAAGAATATTTCAAAAAGGTTTTAAGGAATTTTTTTGTTGAAAAAGATATTATTCATTAGAACTCATGTATTGACACTCCACAAGAAAATGGAATAGCAGAAAGATAAAATAAACATTTATTAGAAATTGCAAGTTCTATAATGTTTTCAACTAATACTCCTAAGTACTTATGGGGTGAGGCTAACCTAATAGCTACATATTTGACCAATGATAACTTGAAAAGCTTTGAAATTTTAAACACCTCTTAATTATTTTAATAAATGTTTTCCTTCACCTTGATTATCACATGATCTCCCTCTTAAAGTGTTTGAGTATACTGCATTTGTTTATATTCATAATAATAATCAGGGAAAAGTTGATCGTAAAACATGAAAATGTGTTTTGTTGGTTATCATTCCACTCAAAAAATGTACAATTGCTTTGATCCAATAATCAAAAGGTTTTTTTTCCATAAATGTCAACTTTTTTAAGATAAACCTTTTTTTTATGTCACCACATCTTTAGTGGGAGACACGTAGCGAAGATTTATTTATTTTTATATTTATGAAAATGATATTTTCTATAATCTTAATTCAAACACTAATGATGTCGGAAATAATGAAAATAAAGATTCATCTTTAATTACTTAACAAATTCAATCTTAAGAAAAGAATGAAATGTGTGTAACATAAGATGGAAATCATTTTAAAGGGAAAGTCTTTTTGAGAAAATATCTAGAATGACAAAAAAGCACAGACAACTTGTGACATGATCAAGAGTCATTTTCCTCCTTTTTCACAATAAGTCGACAACCTTATACCATTGGGATACTTCAAATAAACTAGAGTACATATAGGTATACCAGTGCTAAAACCTTTTCTCAAGATATCTTCCAAACTCTTGTGGTCCTTGTTCCAAATCTTGTTCCCCTTAACCTAAAAACAAATCCAAAAATTGGAGACCAATTAGGTTAATCTCAATTTGAGTCTATTTCTATTAAATCAATGTCACTTGAACCAATATCTCTTCCAGAGTCAGAGGAAACCTTATATTTACCCATTACTCTTAGGAAAGGTTCTAGAATTTGTACCACATATCCTTTGTATAACTTCTTATCATATCAATTTCTATCTTTATCATTTCAAGCATTTACTTCTAATTTATCCAATGTTTCCATTCCTAAGAATATGCAAGAGGCTCTAAATATTCCTGAGTGGAAGGATGCAGCCCTGGAGGAGATGAAAGCTTTGGAGAAAAATAGAATATGGGAGTAAGTTGATCTTTTGAGAGGAAAAACACTGATCAAATGTAGATGGGTGTTCACTATAAAGTATAATTCTGATGGATCACTTAAAAGATATAAGGCTTGCCTTGTTGTTAGGGGTTACATAAACCCATGGCATAGATTATTCAGAAACTTTTTCACCTATTATGACTGTGAGAGTGTTCCTTTCTATTGTAGTTAATCTAGATAGACTCTACATCAGTTGGATATGAAAAATGCATTCTTAAATGGAGATTCAGAAGACGAGGTGCATATGGAGCCTCTCCCAAGATTTAGTGAAAGATTAAAAAAATGATATGTAAACTAAAAAATTTTTATATGGGCTGAAACAATCACAAAGGGCCTGGTGTGAAAGAGTCGTAAGACTTGTGAAGTCTCAAGGTTTCTTACAAGGGTAGTCTAATCATACTCTATCTACAAAAATTTCTATAGAAAGAAGGACTGTGATTCTAATTGTTTATATAGACGACATTATACTCGCTAATAATGATTTTGAGGAAATTGAAATTATTAAAATGAATCTCTAAAAGGAGTTTGAAATCAAAGATATAGGGTATCTTAGATACTCCCTAAGGGATGGAAATTGCTAAATCTAAGAAGGGCATAGTAGTCTCCTAATGGAAGTGTATGTTGGACCTTCTTGAAGAAACTAGGATGAATGGATGTAAACTATCAGATACTCTTATGGAATTCAAATTAAAGTTTGGCGAAGCTAAGGCAGGAGTTTTAGTAGATACATGGCAATATCAATAACTGGTAGGAAAGCTAATCTATTTATCTCACAACAAACCACATATTTCCTTTACTATTAGTTTGGTAAGTTATTTTATATACACTACCTATAAAGAACACTTAGAAGTAGTATATATAATCTTAAGATACTTAGAGGGACTCCAAGGATTATTCTTCAAGAAAAGCAATCAAAGAGAGTAATTGAAGTCTGCACTGACGTAGAATCGATAGGGTCTTTTACTAACAAAAGATCAACTTCTGGGTATTGCACATATTTGTAGGGAAATATAGTAACCTAGAAGAGTAAAAAACAAAGTGTGGTGGCCAGAAGAAGTGCAGAGGCAGAATATAGGGTAATGGCTCAAGGAATTTGTGAAATAATTTGGCTTGAAAGAGTGATGGAAGAACTTAAGAAGCTAGTGGATCATCCAATGAAGTTGTTTTGTGATAACAAAGAAACTATCAGTATTGCAAACAATCCAGTTCAACATGATCAGACGAAACATGTGGAGATTAGCAAACATTTTATAAAAGAAAAACTTGAAAGTGGGCTCATTTGCATACCATTTATACCTACAACATAACAAGTTGCTGATGTCTTCACCAAAGGGGTAATAAGATAGAATTTTAAGTTCTTTGTAAGCAAGTTAGGCATGATTAATATCTATGCACCAACTTTAGGGGGAGTGTTGATATTATAGAAATACTCTTGATATTATATAAATAATTAGATAATTATATTTAGAGATAATTAGATGATTCTCTATAGATAATTAGTTGATATTTTGTTAATTAGTTGAGATTTTACTACTTAGAATGAATATATTCTTCTTATTTTAAGGAGGTGATTTAGGGTTTTATTATCCTATACATTCTTTCTTCAAGAGATAAAGACAATAGCTGGAGGCCACAAGTTAGTGGCGGGCATCAACATTTAAGAGTAAGGAGTAATAACAGTGATGACAACTACTACTCTTTGCCATGACTGGAGTGGTTTTAAGGTGATGGAGGCATAAATAATATTGTTGTTTATGGTTTTCTAATGTAGAAGAAAGAGGGTTTCTAGGTTATGGTTTCCTTAATCCAATGTAGCAAATTTTGAGATAGGCTGTATGTAACACCCCATTCCCAACTGACATATGCACGTGTGTCCATCAGATACACGTGTCCATGTCTGTCAGAAATGACATGTTAACTGTCTCACTTTCACTGTACATAACATGGCATCATACACTACATCATCAATCACATCTTTTAAAAACCCAAAATGTTATCACATTATATCATACCATAATTTACATTGTTTCATATAGCTCAATATCATCCATGTTTATACAACATTGTCCTATGAACATAAACAACTCAGTACTCACCACATACCATAAACTCAAAAGAAACGACTAAGTCCTCAATCCCAGCTGACCGACCTTTGAATCAAATCTGACCGTAACAACTGCACAAAATATGCTTCTACAAAGTCTTAGAAGCTAGGTTGTCTCACTCTCGAACCTGAAAAGCAACGGTGCAA
>JAOQMS010042498.1:0-13634 GCA_027563885.1 Erythroxylum longipes
ACACTTAACACACTCATCAAACTAGTTCATTTATTTCTAACATTATTATTATTTGATTGTCATCAAAATTAACCATCGTAAAGTCCTCTTGACTTAACATTTCTAAACTTTAAGCTCTTTTTCACTGGCCACTCTAGTCATAACTTCCCTTATCTAATCATGAATTTCAATTTGATGCATCAACTCATAGAATATGCCATCAATAACATTTATTCATAAAGCACAGTCAGTTTTACATATTTATCAGACCTAAGTCTGGCATTCAACAATTTTTTGTTAAGTACACGTATTTCTTTCAAATTCACATTCAATGAAGCACTTTCAATATGATCCTAATTATTAAACTCCTCATACTACCAAGGTCTAAAATTATGACATTCACATAATTACCAATTCAATAACTGAAAGGTTAGCAAATACAATCAATCCTAGTGAGAAACATCTAGGTTACTCATAGTATGCTTCAGATAGCTATTGCCTAGATGGATCATCAATTTCTGGATGCTGGAATTCGACTTATGTGTCTAAATCATGCAATACACATGTTTATACACACTGCTAATTTTCTTGATCAAATAAATATTCTATCATACACATATGTATATGTGTTATATACAATGCATGTTCAATGACATTCTCGGGTTTGTACCCTTAATTAAGTCTTGATCATTCAAACCATTATAACTTCTATATATCTAACTTGCACTTAGTTTTACACCTTAAAGGAATATAATTATTCTAATTTCATCAATCAATCATTCACCAATGTTAGTCTAACATTATACTAGGTTCATTTCAAGCCTTAATCAAGTCCAAATACACAAATGTAGAGTGACTTATCCTTAGTTGGTTCAACAATTACATAAATCTGAAATTATCACTTCAAAACTTGGCCTATGATTGTTGTGGACCTTCCCACGATTGTGACAAAAACTTGTGCAATAGGCCACGATCGTGGGGACTATGTCACAATCATGACAGAACCCAAATAATCAGGCCATGATCGTGCACTAAAGGCTATGATCGTGCTCTGCCTTTCTTCCTTCATTTCTCCCCGAATTCCACATACTTAGAAACATCACTAGCACTCCAAATTTTCCAAAATTGATGTCCATTTGTGCAACCTCATTTCATGCTATTCTAACAACCATATTGGTTACATTAAATTTCACAAAACTCTACTCAATTGATTTATTTTCATTCACTTAATCTCATCATAAATGCAGTTCTAAATTTTCCATACTATATATAAGACATCTTATGCATAGTTTATCATTTATACTTCATTCCTCTTCATTTTCCCTCATTTCCATCTCAATATCATCCATAAAAAAATCCAAAAATTATGGTTTATCATCTGTATAAAAACATAACATAACATCATCATTCATCATCATACATAAATCCTAGTTCTTCTTATTTCAAGAACACTATATTAGCCTTTTCTTTAGCTTCAAAACTTAATTTAATTCATCTCTATAATAACCAATGATCCACGTTTTTATATATCCAAAAACAAAATATTTTTATATCCATTCATTCATCAAATTTTCTAGCACCCATCATAAACACCATTGTCATTATCAATCTTCCCTAATGATCTTCATAAATACTTTTATTAAACAAACCATGAAGATCCTTAATATGCTTACTTGTTTTAGCTCAAAATCCTTCTCAATCATCAAGTAACCCTAGCTCCAAGCATACATGATCTTCACAAATTTAAGGTAGAATATACTGGGTTTTCATCAACATGAAGAAGACAACAAGTTGTTGTACTGATAAGATGAAAGACGTGGGCAAGAACTCAAGATCGTGGGGTTGGGTGGTGAGTGTTAGAAAAATAGAGAGAAGAAAGAAAATGAAGAAGATGAACAAAGTGAAAGACAAATGAAAGATGAAAATTTGGTTGTCTTTCATGTAAGTGTCGTGGTTGATGAGTGGTGAGTGGTAAGTGTTGTGACACTTGTCATCTTCCTATGGTTCTACTTGGCTCTTTTAATAAATAGTCCATTTATCATTCAATTTCTAGTCCATTTGTCACCCAATTTTCTATGCCATTTGTCAAGAAATCCTAATGTCACTTGCCAATTATCTCTACTATCATTTGTCATTTATTTCTACTGCCACGAACCAATTTGTCTTTCCACTTGGCATTTTTCCTGGTCTAAAAATAAACATAATTTCATAAATCTCTCAATTTTAACAAATAGATTTCAAATTAATAATTATCATTCACCAAATCAAAATTCACTACATAATAATTCACAATTCACATTCCGATCATTTGAAATCATTCCTAACCTGTAGAATGTTAATTAAGTGCATATACAGTATTTGCAATGTCTACGAAAATCATAATTCACCTGTGTGTATGATAATGTTGTGCATGAGTATGAAATGCATTTCCTAATTTTTCAACACTATTTCTCATATGTAATAGTCTTAAGTTATAACCCTAAGTATGGAGAAATGGATTATTACAAAATCCCACTTGCATAATCATACTATACGCTTATGAGTAATAAATATTTATGTACATGTAAGTTTTCTTTAATATGCATTATGCTCAATCTTAAATTCCAATGCTCAATCACCTAATTCATATAAAGTAAGCCCTATTTCATTTATTTTTATATTTTTGAAAATTTTCATACACCTTCATAAAGGTTTGGATTAGATGCCGTAAAAATCGAAAACAAAAACAATGCCACGGTTGTGACAAACACTTTCTCTATTCATACCAGTACTTGTTCCTTAATATTCATATACAAAATGTCCGAATTGTGTTTCTAGGTCTTCTAGACATTTCTCCCTCTATGTCTCTCGTTTCTATAGCACTAACAATCAGGTCATTTAGACTCCTAACTCATGAGATATAGACCAAATATCACAAGCTGCTCCAAAACAAAGGCAGCATCTGGTCACCATTTCGATCTCAATTTTCAAGGTCATAAAGCCAGAATTAAGTCCTAGTAGCTTCCAGATATTTCTAACTCTATGTCTTAGTTTTCATATGAAACTGAAAGCACTTGGACATCTTTAAGCTAATTTATGACTCAAACAATGTGACTAGTTCAATAAACCCTAGATAGAATTCCACTACATGATACTCCCTTGTCATATTCAACCAATTCTTTGCAAGATAACACCAAATCATCATCCAAGAAACCATTACACATCAAAATGAATCTTTGTATCCATTAAAACATACACATGAAGAGAAATTAGACTAAGTGTAGTCCAAAACCTTAAAATTAGCCAAGCAGTTCTTCTAATGCCTTCCCTTTCATTCCTCTTTGGCTTTGCTTAAATCACCAAGTGAAAAATGATGGGATGAAGAAGGTAAAATGGAGAGCAAAAAAATATGAAGTTAATCCATCAAAGTTTCTTCCATCTCCCCTCTCTATATGCCTTTTCATGAATTTTCTAGTCTTAGACATATGTTTCAATCCTGTTGGACCATATATCACAATCTTATTGTACCATGTGTTACAATCCCAATAGACCATATGGTACAATTATATTGGACAATGTATTAAAATTATATTGAAGCATGTGTTACAATTATGTTGGACCATGCGTTAAAATTCTGTTGGACACACATACTTTAATCTTATTAGTCCATGAGTTGACTTTAGGAAAATTGCATATCGGTCCTTCTTCCTTTAATTCCCACATTGGCCTATAATCTTATCAATTTATTTCATTCCCCTGTGTCTTAATTTGCTAATGGAGTACATTTCATGCAATTTGGTTAATTATTCTAAGTGTTATACACCAAAAACTACAAGTTATTCAAAAACAAGGACAGTAGTAAGAACTCAAGTTCAAAACATAATTCAAAACACTTAGAGCCAGAATCATATTTCGATTCCTTCGTGAAAGTTTAAACCTATATATCTAGTTTAATATCCAATTAAAGTTATCCAATTTAGAGGTCTACAATCCAAGACATAGCCAAATTACAAAAGTTTTTTAGTGGAACCTACCCATTCAGCGAGGTACAAATCCCAAATCAACTAACTTCGGTCTTATCATGCAAGAGTAACACAAAAATACAACCAATTTAACCAAAAAAATCTTATTTACTTATGGAATACTTCTTTTATCAATTCCCCTCTCATCACATTCATAAATCCAAGCAAACATGTCAAAAATTTCCATACATATTTCACATCTAAGTATGTATGTCCATGCCAAAGTGAACAAATTACCCATTTACCTATGTATTTTACATTAAGTACCATTATGTCTCTTACTATACTTAGATGCACTTAATTCATTATGTTCACTTCTTAATATACCCTATACATGGTACAATACTTCTAGGTTATATGTTGGGGCGCTATGGGGAGTATGTTTGAAACTAGTCTTATGGATGAGAAAAAATATAAAGAAGTAGAAAAAAATCAATATAAGTTGTGAAGTGTGTCTGAGGTTAGTACAATAAGAGGAGCAATAATCATATGGTCATTAAAATGACAATCATCCCAGACATTGATAAAGTCTTTAGTATTTAAAACATGCTTCGAAGTTTATAATAGGATCATCTGTTGAATCTACGAAGAGACTATCACTTAGACACAATAAAGGAGTTTTAAACCAATATAGTGGATAAAGCCAAAATGAAACCCTTGACCCTTTAATCATATGCATGTGGAACTAAGGGAGTGATTTCAAAGGATTGTCATTGGGGAAGGCAATTGAACTTTCATAAAGGACGACCATTAAGGCACTGTAAGTGAAGTTAGAGGGATGTTCACATGTAAGAGCATGTACTCTTTAAGAGCATATGCACTTTTATATAAGCACCTAAACTTCTAATCTTGACTAGTGGCTTACATCTTGAGTCACGTTATGTAACATTAGATAGTAGGTTGAACTAGATTTACAACACTAACTTATACCTTTTGAATATCATCTTCAATAATTTATGTGACCACTCCACTAGTTTTAGTGTTACTCTTGATGTTATAATCAATTAGTGACATGGTTCAATATGGATCACCAGATAAAAATTTTGTATCCTCAATGCTAATAAGTTGGTTACTAGTAAAGTAAGGGTTGGATTGTCGAGAACGATTTACCTAATGTTAACCTCATTATTCGTAAGCATATGAATTGTAAACTTATAGTAATTGAAACTCATTATTTGCAAGCATATGAATCGTAAACTTATAGTAATTGAAGTGTCGATACCACAAGGAATTAGCTAAAACTAAATGAACCAAACTTTATCAAAACAATCAAATAAAATTAAGCATTAAACCACTTAACAATTTAGTTGTCACAATAAAATAAGGATGATCAAGTACAAAAGTTTAGGATTCGTTCTATCATTATTTTGCTCCCTTAACCATTTTTGATTCAATTTGGTGTTGATACTAGATTTTTGAAGGGTTTAATTATTCACTCTCAAGGCCTAATCATTTAATCCCAATTGATAATGAAATTCCAAACTTGCAGTCTCTCAATTAACAAAAACAACCTATTGTTTTCAACTAGTTCTTAAGCAACCTATTGGATAATCGAGTTCTTACACACGATCTCGCTTCATATGATCACCAATTTGATATTTGCATGAATTATTAGGTAGTAACTCTCATTATCAAACCTAATCATATTATTATTGACTCACTCTCTCGTTTTGTTATTGAAGTATAAACAAACACAAATATCACAACACCTAAAACATTATATTGAAATCAAAAGTGTTCAAGTCACAAAATAACTCAAGAATAAATCCTAATATGAAATTAAAATGTAATCAACATGTATAACATCTTCCAATACAGTTCACATATCATGTTTAATGAAAATAACCAAAGGAAAAAAAATAATTGATATGTAGCTGAATATGTAGATTTGGAAAATGTTGGACAACTGATGCTGCTCTTGATCTTCCATAGATTAATCTCAATTTGGCAAGATGGAAGCTCCCTTTATTAGGGTCATTTAATGATCTTATATAGTCCTAGGGCCATTTAGGTTAAAAACTAGGTTTTACCTAAGCTAAAAAGTCCAAAAAGGTACTTCAAAAATGAAAACAAAAGGATCCTTACGTCTGCCGCACGCCTATCACGATCATGATAGGGATATCACAATCCCTTAAAATTTGGCATTCATGATTGTGACGTAGTGTGATCCTCTTCTGTCATGATCGTGGCAGGGTATCACGATCATGACATTAGGAGAGACCTTCTGTCATGACTGCAATAGGTATGTAATGATCGTGACCTAGCCCCTTTTTTCTAAGCTTTCTCTAACTCCCTTCAATCTTCTTCATCTAAGTTCATACACTAACAAACATATCAAAACACCTCAAATGCACAAATTAAAGTTCAATGTCATTCTCTAAACCACAAAACACTCAAAAACATAAACACACAATCATATTAAATAATTCTAAACCTAAACATGCACAGACCATCTAATCAACACCTAAAAGCATAGTAAAACATCTACCAAAACAAAATGTAAACAACAAATATCAACATCCTCACACTTAAACTTTTGCTCTATCTCAAGGAAAAACAAAACAAATATAAAATCAAACACACCAATAATAACACATACATTCATGCATATGTAATAATGATACATTGGCATCTGACTTCACAAAACTAATTTAGCCTCAACCACCATCCTTCAAGTTGTTTGTTTGTTCACAAACCAAACTATTAGTTTTACATTAAAAACTACAAGTATATAGGTCGTTACTTGTAGTCAAAAATAGATATTGTCCCAAAAAGATTGGTGTTAGACACCACTCAATTTAGGTTAAACTCTGTTTAAGAAAATGATTTCAAAAGATTAAAGACTAAAAGTTAAATGAAAATTAATTAAACTAGCAATGAACATCCAATTAAGGCAAAGTGCAGTAATTTGTTGGCCAAGGTTTAAAATTAGGAGTTACTCTATCCCTATTTTGCTTTCCTCTTATGTTCTTAATCCAATTATGCTTGACTCAAGATTTTCTAATGTTTAACTACCCTCTCTCAAGGCGTACCTAATTGAATGGATTAGAATGGATTTTATGTTTCCCTCTTTGGGTAGCCTCTAAAAGACACTTTTTTTTATTTTGGTGTGTTTGTTGACAGATTAAGGCTCCTAGGGTTTTGAGCCTTCATTATATGTCAAGGGGAGGTTCAAACAACTTAAAAGCTCATGTTTGACCTAATTTTATCAAGTTCCACTGTCACCCTCGTGCACAAGCACGATCGTGATAGAGAGGTAATCATCTATAATTGTATGATAGTTCTTAACCACAATCGTGACAGAGACAATCATCTGTATTTGCACAATTGTGCCCAAGCGCAATCATGATAGAGAGGTAGTCTTCTGTGGCGTACGATCATGCACTGCTGTTTGACAACTTTCTGCATTCTTCACTCTATTGGTCATAACTTCCTCTCCAGACCTCCGATTGACTTGAAATTTGAACTGCAAGCTCCTCATACATTGTCCTTCCTCTCCACTAGATTTCATTGTCATCTAAAGAAACAATTAAATGCTTTAAAGATTAATAAAAGATGTAAAAGATGCTAATGATGAAATAAACTATAACTAAAACACACAAACAGGCACTTAAAACACATGAAAACATACTAGAAACATAACCTAAAAACATACTTATTAACCTCACCACACTTAAACCTTTGCTTGTCCATAAGCAAAATTAAACACAACCAATCCATTTTATCAATTCATGATAACAAGGATTAAGAGCATACAATCTTTTAGACTTCGGAAACTCGAATGTCCAATTACTACATAGATCATAACTAATTTTCATCAGCATACATAAACAAACTCAAGTTATGACACTATCGATTAAGGGAAAGCATAGAATCAAAATGGATCTTCCTCATATAATTCACTCATTTCACTCAAAGTGTTTAAGGTTAGTGTTTCGCTCAAGACTCCCTATAGGAAAGTACACCATCATAGGCTTGCAACTACACCAATTCTTCTCCACGGTGATTACATGCTCAAATAGATCAAAAGGACTTTGTTGAGGGTTGTAATGGGGCTAGGGTTTAACATACATAAAAAGGGGCTTGAGGGCTCATCAGAAGAATTCATAGAATACTAAGTACGCAAAGGGACACAAAATAATTTCTAAGACATGCAAATGGATATAACTAACTACTTCGCACTTATTATTGCTACTATATGCTATTATTTTCCTTTTTCTTTTTATATTTTTATCATAAAAATAAAGAAATACAAAATTAACATTAGTAGCTACATGTAATGTGCTCTAAAAGTAAAATTACAAATAAAGCTGCTCAAAGTGTCTCAGAAAAAATTTAGTCAAAAATCCCAAACTAATGCAAACTTAGCACCTTATTAAACTTGTGATAAGGTAGGCTGATGAGGTTTAAGGTTTAAAATGAGTTGTTTTCTAGAAACAAAAAGGTCAAAGGCTCAATGGGATTTGCAAGGGACAATGACATAGGTTAGCCATTTAAGTCAAGGGCTAAAAGAACGAGGGCCTTAATCACTTCTATTTAGCATCCATCTAGTAGATTTATTAGGGCAAGTTCTAAGGGTAGTACTTATGGGAGTATCATACAATCAAGGAAATGATATGACTATGGAATAAAGTCATGTAGGCTCAACTCCTCACTTAGGCTCAAATGACAATCCATCATGTTTCTACACATTATCTAATCACTCAAATATCAATTTCTGAGTAAGCCTATATAACTAACTACTCAAGCCAATCTTCATAGTTCACCTTTTATCCAAGTGGCCTAATTCAATCTTCAAGCATGTGACTCAATCCTATTCCGACTACTATGATAGAATCTCAAGGAAATAACTTCTATCTCAAAGATTCAAGTGAAAGGAAAATGATAAACCTAGAACTGGCAACCTAATATATAACCTATAAAACATGCCAAAATGCAATGCAAACACAAGCATCAAATAATTAGCGACTTAGCTACCAAGCTACCTCCCCATGCTTAAAGGACGCATTGTCCTCAATGTGTGATGAGAGAACTACAAACAAAGAACATAATTATTAAGGCCAAAACCACAACACAAAACAAGTACCAATGCAACGGTTACAAAAGAACTAGAAACAAACAAACAAACAAACAAGCAAATAAATACAAAAACAACAAAAGAGGCAGTTTAGAAAGCTTATAGAGAGGGAAGAGGTGGTGGGGTTAGAGATGGCACGTGGAGTCCTTACATCTCCCAAGATTTGTGGATTTTCTTTTTGAGGTACCGTTGTTGGCAGGCTATCAGTTGCATTTGCTCATTCATTTGGTTGAGCTACTGCTGTGTCTTTCTGTTTCTGTCAGCTAGGAGTTTGTATACTCTCTCCCAACTTATTGGCCCCTCTTATTCCTCACTTGATTCATATGACTTCAATGAAGAAATTTTGGAACTTGAAGCTCCACTTAAAAACCTGTGTTTGACTTTAGTGCATCTCCGAGGATCTCGGAGCTCCATATTATGGTGTAGTAGTATCTCCGCACATCTTAAGTACAGTGCATCGAAATACTCATAAGAAATAGAGGTTAGTCTAGTAAGATCAATCTTAAAATGCTGAGAAAATACCCCATTCCTATGGATTTTCCCTTTCTTGCCACATATTGGATCAAAGATTGAGAAAAATAAGAGAACATGTTAGGCTTAATCTTTTCATATATACACCATAATAAAAACAACTCCCTAGTGGAGCATTTGTTGCTTTGAGTTTTGAAAAACATAGTATAACAAATGAATTTGTGCAAAAACAACCGCTCAGGATTAAGAATGTGAGCATTCGATTCATTATGAGCATTAAAATCGGGCAAGTCAGTTAAATACTTCCAATAAATGGTATAGGAGAAGTTTTGATGGTGATATTCTACCTGTGGATTAGCAAAACCAAAGAGTTAGTGTAATAACTTGTCATCCAAGTTACGAGCCTGGCCTCATAGTCTAAATCAGAATTTATTAGGTTTAATAGATTCAAACCTCAAACAAGTGAAAAAATCAAGTGCCAATTCACAAAAAATAGGGTAATCCATATGCACATATTGTTCCCAATGACCTTTAGTACACAATTTCAGTAATTGATCCTTCAACCCTATTTCTTCTAGTAAATCAAAATAAAAATATCATGGTGTATGGATGATTCCAGATTTTAGAAGAGCATACCTATCACCTTCTTCCCTAGAATAACTAAGAAAAGGGGCATCATAATCAGCTGCAATGTCTGCAGCATTTCGGCCTTCCACCTCAGTTTGGACGATTTCGGCAGAATTTTCACTAGGAGTTTTGGTTCTTAAAGGCATAATGGCATGAAAACCTACAAAAAAATCACAAAAGAAACATGATAAGTTTCAAGAAGGAACACACTCAATAGAGAGAAACACCTATGAAATGGAAGGAAGGAGGGAAAAACAAAAACAAAAATAACACAAATCCGCACAAAACTAAAGGTTTTGATGAAAAACCTAAGTAAACTTACAAGATTTGGCGAAAACTTAGAAGAGAATGAGCAAGCTTTTCGTGAAGAGAGGTTGTGGGTGCCGAAACTGGAGAGATGGCAGTGTTCGAAAAGAGAATAACAAACAAGGGGTATGTTTTTAGGGTTGTTTTAAATGGAGGATGGGCGAGAGCTGTTACTCTCCCTGCACTATCATGTTGGTGCATGATTATGCGCACCTAATACGTGAAAGGTGTGCATGAAAGGTTCTGTCACTCTCGTGCACTCCTGATGACTAGAGGGTTCTGTCACAATTGTGCACCCGAATGAATGAAGGGTTCTATCACGATCGTGCTAGTGCACGATCGTGACAGGGGTTGTCACTCAAACTTGTTCTAGTTCACTCCAAATGGCATCCCAACTTGGTTTTAAGTCACTAAAAACTTTTAAATTCAAATTTTAACATAAAAAGCTACAATCAAACTCAAGAAAAAACAAAATTAAAGTAAGAAACAACTAAAAAACCAAACAGCAGCAACTTAAACAAGTTGAGAACTAACCATAACATGCTTGATAGTAGTGCTTTGTATGATGTTTTAAGGTTTAATTTGTTATGCATTTTGTGTTAAATTAAGTGTTGAGTATGCATTTAGGGTTTAATTAGATTAGTTTTTGTGTTTAAGTGTTTTTATGGGTTAGTTTGAATCTTGAGTTTAAATTCTATAGTTTTAAGGTACCTTGATGTGTGTGCTAGTGTTGCAGGGTAAACAGGAAAGAACAGTGAAAATCTGAAGAGTTTCAGGCTAAAAGACACAGGCCACGATCGTGCACAATAGCCACGATCATGACAAAAGAGGAAGTGTCAGAGGTAGCCAAGCCATGATCGGGCACCAAGAGCCACGATCATGACAGAGCATCAAGTTAGGCCACGATCATGACAGAGCATCAAGTTAGGCCACGATCATGTACTTCGGGTCACGATTATGACAAAAAGGAAAAAGTGCAGGCCAAGATCGCGACAGGTAGGGCCACAATCTTGCCGTGCATCGAGCTAACACAAAAACTCAAATTTTGAGTGATTTTTTGGACCATTTCAACCCCAAGTTTGACCTAGGGCCTCTACAGAATAAATAGAACATGATGTGATAGCCGCCAAGAGAGATTAGGGAGTGAAGAGAGTTATGCCAAAAGAGAGAAATTATGTCAAATCCGAGAGAGACCTAGAGAGAGATCAAGAGATTATGGAAGGAGACGAAGGAAGAGAAGCAAGGAGACATGCTAGACGTGAAGCACTTCCCAGAATAGATGGTTTCCTGCCGTCACTACTTCGAGATTTCGTTCCCGACAGTATTTCCATTTATTTCAGTTTTATTTATGTATAGAATTGAAATAGGTGTTGAGATTCGTTGTGTGAATGTTGAGTTTATGCTTATACTCACTTTCGGATTTTGATTTTTGAGATTAATAAAATTTATTCTATTGTGTTTTCTTATTGAGTTGCTTGTGATTTCAATTTTGTTCTTAATAATTCGACAACAAACTGAGAGGGTGAGCTAGTAAAAATCATCGATTTGAGCTAATGAGAGTTAGGTGAATCAACAGGTAGAGAATTGAGTCAACCCAGTAAAGTCATGTAACGAGAGATCAAACATAGATTTCGGGTAGGTTAATAGGAAATTTTAGAACTAATTTAGGTTTTGGACCAATTGCAGATTGAGAGATCGTAATTTCCATAATTTGAATTAGGGATTACTAATTAGGGTTAAGAATTATAACTAGAAAGAGAGTAATTCACCCTAGGACCACCTAGAGCAGCTAACTCAATAATTACATAATTGGTTAGGTTTTCTTAGTTTCAAATTAAAATCCCCTTTCTCTCCCTTGGTAATTTCTAGGTCGATTTTGGGTTGGGTTATCATTTTGCTATTTTGTTGACGCCCTAGCACTTTAATTTCTCATATTGATTATTGATTGATTTAATTTCTGAATTAGTTGTTTAATTAGGTTAATTGTGAACTTAGCTACTTTTAGATTTTAGGACTAGTTCTCTTCGTTGTGGGATCGACACCTTAAGTACTAAGTGAACGACCCGTGCACTTACGGTAATTACCAAGGTTATAATTAGTAAAACTTAGCACGTGTAACCTTGAGCAAACAAGTTTTTGGAGCCGTTGTCGGGGAAGCCAATTTAGTTCTTTAGTCTAAGTCTTTTCCACTAACTTTTGTTTTTATTATTAAAAAAAATTGGGCATAAAGTAATGGGATATCTGAAGAGTTAAATGCTAACCAATGATGGAAGATAGATATTATAGGGAGCAAGGAAAATTTGAAAATTACAATGAGTCGTAGTATGGTTGGAGAAATAGCTACCCTTATTGGACCATATACACTTTAGGGTGGCAGAACCACCCAGATTTTTATTGGTCCAACAATGCAAGTACTCTCATAGAACACCAAGATCTATTTGAATTTCAACATGAAGAATCCAGTTTATGGGATTCTAAATTGGAGAAGATCTTGGATAAGCTCACAAACATGAAAGAAGGATAAAAAAGACTAGAAGAGCAAATTGATTAAGTGATGGAAAATTATTTCGCTTCTATTCATAACTTTGAGATTCATGTAAGACAACTTTTTGGTGAATTTTGTAAGAAAAGTGTGGAAGACGTATCGAGAAAAATATAATTACAACAACTAGAGCAATACGAGGCTATCACACTTAAGAATGGGGTAGAGCTAGAAAAAACAAAGGAATTCCATGCCGAATCCTAATTCGTTGGTAGCCAAAAGACGATGGAAGTGTACGAGGAAAAGAATTCCAACCCTCTCTATTATTCACCAATCCTGGATATACCACCTATGAAAATAAAAAATTCTTGGGTAAATTTCCATGCAAAGAACCCTATCCTTTGGATTGACCATAATGAAGGGACATTCCAAATGAATGATGTATTTAAGCCGAAGGTTAGTAGCTCATTCAGGATAATTGATGTGTTAGAATATTATGATGAACAAGAGGACAATGAACAGACGACAACAGACATCGAGTTTGAAGAAGCAATAAATGTCTCTGTTTATGAAGTGAAAGAAGCAAAGGAGACGAAGGTGATGCAGGATGAAGGAGAGAAATTCACCTTCATACAGGACAAACTATTAGATTCGATGGAAGATTCAGGGAGTTTCATTATTCCCTATTTTG
>JAOQMS010042499.1:0-13632 GCA_027563885.1 Erythroxylum longipes
TATTTGTTTGAAAATTAAGGAAATACTTTTAAATGAATTAAATGATTTGTTTATTCCCTTCCATTGAAAAACAATTTTGTTTTCTACTGTTAATATTCGAATACAAGCTTCTGGAACTCAAGCTCTTCGTACCTTGTTGAGGTATATGGCTATATCATTTTTAAACACTCTAAATGGCCATTCATATGCATCTTTTGAAAAACCCAACACACCTAATTACTTCTATTCACTCTTAAGCCTTGATTTTCATATTCTCAAGCTTTATGCATCATTTTTCTTACACCGAAACTCTGTTTCTTTTGTGAGAGAAGTAATATGTGTCATAGCTAGAGCTTTCAATATTTGTATTTCTATTCTCTTTGAGAGTAATTGTATCTAAAGAGTTAGTAACTCTTTGTGAGGGTGTGGTATCTCTCATATTTGTAAAATCCTTGCGTGGGGCATCGTAAGGTGAAAGAAATTCTGCAAAGGCGTTTGAAGGTGTTGTAAAGAGTTTCTTCAAACACTCTTGAAAGTTTGAAGTTAGTGGAATACTCAAGTTGGAGACTTGGGGAGTGGAGTAGGTTCTTTGGAAACCAAACTAGTATATATTGCTGTGATTGTTCTCTTTTTCTCTATTTTTTCTTCTTATTATTTTGTGTTCATTTCATTTTTCAAAATAAAGTATTATTGTTGAAAATTGTAATTTTTAATATTAGCTGCACTTTAATTAACAATAACTCTACAACTGTTGTAGAAAAAGTTAAGTAAGAAATATTAGCTCCTTTGGAGCCTAAACCTATAATAGGTTTTAGATATTTTAATAATTTAATTAAAATAAAATTCTAATTTCAATTAAACCTTAATTAGATTTACAAGTAATTCTAATCAAATACTAATTAGACCTAAACAAAATCTAATATCTCATATTAGTGCTTATTTATAATTAGCTTATATTTAATCATAAAGCTTTTCAAGCTTTACAATTAAGTCCAACTTGATTAAAATATCTTTTCTCTCTCAATATGTTAGCAATGGATATAAATTATAACTCTAAATTATATTTAGATTAGATAAATCAATTTCCTTTAATTAACCTCTAATGTAGGATTGACATTTAGTAATGCATTATGATTACCCAAATAATTAGGAATGTCAAAGTGGTTTTGACTAACCTTTTCCTTTTTCGTATAATTTAATCATCTCATCACATAATGTTTCGATTAGACGTTAAGTGTAGAATTAATGTCTACTCTAATTGAGTCTAATCATGTTAGTTCTCCTATATTAATAATTAATTATATTAATGGAATTTGAAAATTATTTTAAAAAGTGTAATTCTACCTTGGCCAAAGATTTTTTGAATTAATATTAATCTAGAGTAATACAACATTCTCTCTAATCACTTCAGGGTAATGAATCATATGATCACTCAATTGTTTCTATATAGTTCATATTATATTGCTGATTAGGATAGATCATAAGTAGTATAAAAACATAGCAATACTTATAAAAGATATTTTAGAGATCTTAAGTCAAAGGATCAGTTATCTAATCATTATAATAAAAATTTCCATAGACATACAATTAATATTCTAAATATAATTCTGATATAGGATAAATTCAGTGAACTTTTTCTCTAACAACCACTCACACTTTTGTTTAAGTATCTCCGTACTTTATCCTATAAGATTGACTACTTCTTTCACATGCTATTATTGGGAAAGTAGTTTAGTGAGAGAATTCTACAAGATTCTCTATAGTAAATACTTGCTTAAATCTTATAATTTTCATTTTAATTATCATTATCATTAAGAGAAACTACCTAAATACATATTGGAATCTTTGACGAGACTTTAACTCATTTTATATCCCTAATGACTCTAATGTTTTACAAAACATCATTATTTTGAATAATGCAAAAATATATATCAAGCTCATTAAAGTTCTCGATCCAAATAATCATTTTTACTAAATGAAAAATATATTATGGCTTAATTAACAATTAATGTTATATTGGAACCTGTCTAATATAAAAAACTGTTATAAGTAAAGTATACCTTAATTCAGATTTACTTCTAATTTTAACATTTGTATGACTTTGAACTCAAATATCAAATCATACATAGAAAAATAAATATCTTTTGGACTTCATAAGTATCAAATATCTCAAATACTAAACACTTTTAGTATATTATCTATGCGTTTGAACTTAGAATAGGTAAACAACTTCATATCTATCTTTATAGATCTAATTTCCAAAATTCAGTTATTACCCTTTCATATCCAATAAGAATTATTCTTAGACTATCATATATTCAACATTTGAAAATATGATTTTTTTTCTCTATGAGTAGCATGTCTATATACAGTTACACTAAAGAGTAAAAATATACTCTCACTAACCTTTTCGTAGACATGATAAATTTACAATAATCTTCAAAACAAACTCTTTGAATTCATTATAAAAGTGCATCTTTTAATGTCCCATATCCTTTCAATTATAGATCAAATGTATCAACAAAGGCATTAGTTCCAATTGAATTTGTTGATTTAAGATTTAAAATTTTCAAATTTTATCTTACTGCCACTACTTATCTTAACAACCATTCTCTTATAAGGTTCATTGAAACAAACATTTTGTTTAATGGTTCTGTAAAATTATATTCAACTTTTTGGATATCTCATAACCTTCTAATATTTGATTTAGTTCTAAACTCATTGGATAATATATACTTTAACTAAGTATCACATCTTAAAATCATTAAAATCAACTCTTTTAAAGTCTTACTATTTCATATCTAATATGAAATCTTACTAATTAATTTACTTGAAACTTTCAAAGGAAAGTAGAGTACTAGGCTTATCTATAAAAAGAAATAGATATTTCATCATATAATATACTATTCTGCACTCCTTCCTTCACAAAACTATGCTATTATGGACTTTAGTTGTGGAGGTATTTATTAAAGAATCTTATTCCTAAATACTTGATTTCATTTTTTCCTTTTTCATTTTTCTCCAAAAATTGTCTTCTGCTTCTCTATCCTAACGTAACCCCCTCCTCTCCTCCTAAACTCCTTTTCTCATTTTCCATCTGCTTTTCTCCATTTTTTTCCAATGTCTTCAAAATTGTTATTATAAACAATCACAACATAATTCCAACTTGAAACTAGTTTAGGATGACTAATAAAAGGGATGAAATTTAGTTGGAAAATTCCTTTCTTACCTACATGAAGTTCTATACATTTCAATAGGTTTTTGGGTTGTTAATCTCTATGATTTCCTCTCTAATCTACTGCAAAACAAATAAATTAAGGAAATGCATGAGAAAAGTTTCACATGCAAAAGAAATATGATGTTTTTATACACCTACCACCTAGAAATATGGAGAAGAAAAAGAAGGAAGCAATTTTTCATTTGTTTTCTTACAACCACTTATCGTCTTTTATATCTTTACTCCTTTTTTTATTTTCAATGGGCTGGGTTAGGTTTTTGTTAAAGGTTGGGTTTGTGGGCTTTACAATTCTATCCTATTAACATTTTTCGTCCTCAATGTTAAATTATGTACCTGAGGATCTAAACAAATAAGGATATTGATATTAAACACCATCTTTTACTTCCCAAGCAACCTTTCTTAAAGAAAATTCTAAAAAAGAAACCTTTCTTAGAGAACTATGATGACTCCATAATACTCGTACCATCAAAATCTTCCTTCTCCTTAATTTCCTAATATGTTTATCTAATATCTCCACTAGCTTATCTTTATAAGTCATATCCTTTGTAACCTTGATCTCAGGTGTCTATATATTATGGATAGGATCTGATCGGCAATATCTTAACATCAACATATAAAATGTATCATGAATCTATGGCAACTCCAAAGGTAAGGCTAATCTATATGCTAACGACCCATATAGTCTACAATCTTATGTAGCCCAGCGTATCTCGAATTCAACTTCCCTCTTCTACCAAAACTCAAAATCCCCCTCTAAGGTGATACCCGTAGAAATACTATATCTTTGATATTATACTCCATCTTTCGACAATAATGATCAACATAAATCTTTTCTTGATCCTGAGTTACCTTCAAGCATTACCTTATCACCCCTATTTTCTCCACCATCTCTAAAAAGAATTATAGTGACTCCGATAATCTAACACCTTTTTAAATTCGATTGGTTGTTTCTATACCTCCCTAAGCCTCGCGTATCAGCAAGATTCATATTGAGTGTTATTGTTTTTGTTGTTTGGTTGTTTCCATACTAGTATTTAATTTAACCATAAGTACAGGATGTAGTTGTAGCTAACATAGCCAAGTACGGGTCGATCCCACAAATATAGTAAATACTAGTAATTACTCTTCTCCTCTTATATAGACTACGAATTGGATATTTGATTTTTTAATTAAAAATAAAACTTAAACAAATAAAATAAAATAGGAAACAATAATGAACATAGAAGACCAAGGAAATTACTTGGAAAAATCAATATTAAAGATTAGTGTCTAGGTAATGAATCCCTCTAAAAACCATTAAATAATTAACCTTTTATCATGCAATTATTTTATTGATTATTAGACCGTGAAAATTCTCATTTTATATTAATAACTCTCTTAAGACTACTAACAACTAATCCATAAGATGATTAATCGAAATCTTTTCTAGATAAAGTTCTTAGGATTGTATTATTGAATTGTGAATTCTGCTATTAAGTTTGATCCTAATCTAGAGGATTTATGTTAACCTATCTCTAGGTTTGCAATCAAATTCTTTCATTTATGGTAGATTTATTAGTATAAAGGATTTCTCAATCTCAATATTATGAAATCAAATCATGCATAATATTTCCGGATATATCAGAACATGCATTAAATATATAATTGAATCACAATAAATTAGTCAAAATAATTGCATTGGATAAAAGATTAATGCATATTGTTATCAAAAACTAGGGTTTATCACACCTAAACACTAAAAAGCATTTAGTTATTCATAATAGAAAAAGAAATCAAATATAAACATGCAAAGAAACTAATAGAAAACAAAGAGTTCATAATTCTAAATCTCCTTTTTGTTTTATTGACTCTTCTTTCAAGTTTAGATTAGATGTAGCTTTCTATCGGATCTCCTTTGATGTTAATTTCATGTTTTCCTTATCTCTGGACCTTTATTGTCGCCTCTCTGAGTTCCTCACATTTGGAATCTACTGCAAAACTTGGCTCCTCTAATTTGCCTCCTTCGTGTCTTTTTATAGTAAATTTTAGGATTTTTAAGACATACATAGTCTAATAAATAGGGGCCACGACCCCAACCTTGGACTGTGACCGACACCAAAGGAGCAATAAACTCAAGGTTTCCTAGACCCTTAACAAGCCTAAAACTCAAGGTTCCCTATATCTATAATAAAGATAAAATTTCAAATTGATTAAACCCATAATTGTAATAATCAAATAGTTCTAAAAATATTCAATGCTCAATTTGCTACAACATTGAGATAGTTAATATAAGGGAAAATCTAACACATACAAGACTACTGCGACTCTAAATTCAAAGGTCGCTAATAAACATACATCTAATCGTCTAAGAGGAAGAAGACTGACGAAGTACCCTGTTAAAAGATATCTAAAAAGAAGATCCTTAAAAATAGTTAAGGGTAGTCAGACCTTGCTGAGTGAATTAATACTATATTTATGTTATGCATTCGTAAGGATTTCAAATGATACATATATGTTTATAATGTATTATAGCCATAAATGCAATTTTATAACATAATGATTTTGTTTATAAACATGCATTCATTTCCTATATCAATCTCATGTCACATAATCACCACAATCACAAATCACAAATGATAGTGGAAGATTGACGACTGACCCTATAACATACCTCTTACCTATATATTATAGTAATAGGAGCTCTCTTGTTCTACAAGAGTCACTTAGTCCAATGTAGTGGACTGTCGTCTAAGAGCCACACTCAACCGAACTGCCACAGCCTTACTACAACATGATTGTCATCAAAGAGCAAGCTCGACCTAACCTCCACAATCATGCTACCTCTTATATACCATATATCAATTGGCTTCCAAGAGCAAGCTCGACTAAACTACCCCAACTGCGTCATATCTCAATCAATAGACCCAATACTAGCCCAAATCTATACCCTACTAATGAATCATTGTGCGCATTTAGTGACAACCACCAGGTAACTCATTCTATAACAATCCTCCACATCATCACATATCAAAATAAGCACAACATTTCACAACAAAATATGTATACATGTGTCAATCCATACGTATAAATGTTATGCGTGCGTGTGGTAATGAGGGTGATTTTTATGATGAATATGAGAATGAATTCTAATGCATGATCATAATCATAAATATAAACCCATAGGTAAAATGTGCTCCTTTGTGCTGAACCTAGTTTCTTGAAGTGGAGGGTTCTGCTCTTGATTGATCTATAGAAAGAAAAGCAGGAATGACCATTAGGATTTAAAAACTAAACCAATTTTAGACACTCCGAGAATAAGACCATGACCCAATATTAAAGAGCACTATTTTCTATTTAAAAATGACAATGTCAAATTTGACGAGGAACCTACTGAACATTTTTCAGAGTTGTCCTTGTAAAACGAACATCCCCTTCTGAATGAAGGGTCATTCCTATAATGAAAATATACTTCAATAACCACCAGTAATCACAGCTCAATTTGGGCCTCCAAACTACATGTTCATGCTTGATTGAGTCCACATTTACATCGTAAAAATCATGATAAATCCAATCATAATTCAACTATACCAACTTCGAACTCATACACCCTCATTTATACTCAATACATCAAGATATTCTTAATTCTAATAAAACAATTCAATTTAATCAATTTTATGCACTTCTATAAGAACATAACCCCTTTTAAATTTTTATCTCACAAAATATGAAAAATTTCAATACTTTGATTTTATGAAAATTGATCTACATAATATTTGAGAATTTTTGAAATTATTTTCGACAATTTCTAGGCTAGTCAGAAAATCACCATTGTCATTGGAGCATGGGATACACACGCAGACATCGGAGGGGCGGTGACCTTCACCACCCACCCAAAAATGACAAGCTCACCTCCAAGAATCCAATGGCACTAGTATCGTGTCAAAACTCCTCCCGGTTTGTGAGAATTGAAGGTTTAAAGCTCAAAGGTGACTCATTTCTGTTCACAAGCAAAATGGGCCGATTGATGGTTGGTTTCCGTCCTTTCCTACATTTTTAGGGCCGTTAGACACGATGGTAGTGTTAGTTTCACTAAAAAAATGACTAAAAATAGGATATCGGTGACTTACCTAAATGAACTGAAACTTCTAGTCATGATTCTTCCAAATCCATGTCATTTTTAAAGAAACAAGTTTAGAAGTTTTGTAGAACATCCCAAGAGCTTTCTGTAGTTCCCTAGATCATCACAAATGGTGGTTGAATGGTGAAGGTATGAGTGTCAGAAGTTGGAAGTCAATAGTAACTTATAGGAAAAAGAATTTAAGAGAGAAATGAAATTAAGTTTTCTTAAGTGCAACTTATACTTTTATAGGCTTTTCTCCTTATTGGTCCATTATGTGTAATTTAATAAAATTTTGGATCATTAAATTCTCTTCCCCTTATAAAAAAAAAATTGTCCTCAAATTTTAATTCTAACCTCATTCTTGAAATAAATGTAGGTATTGACTCTGCATATCTAGCTCCGTCTCCCTCTTACAGTCATCCATCGTATGATTACTCTATAACACTTTCAACATTAGTATCTCTCTTGATCTCAGTTGATGGATTTGATAATCTACTATAACAACAAATTGTTCTTCATATGTCAAATCTATATCAATCTTCACATTACATAGCCGAAGGATATGAGAAAGATCTGAAAAATACTTTCTTAAGATTGACAAATGAAATACAGGATGAACTTTAGATAGATTAGGTAGTAACACCAACCTATATGTCACTTCACCTACTCTAGATTTAATCTCAAATGGACCAATGTACCTTGGAGCTAGTTTACCTTTCTTACCAAACCTCATCACTCCTTTCATTTGTGATATTTTCAAAAATAACATGTCAGCTACTAAGAATCTCACATCTTTCCTCTTTGGATCCGCGTAACTCTTTTTTCTACTAAAAGTTATTTTCAATCTTTGCTGAATAATTGTTGAGTGTAATTTATGCAAAACAATCGACTCATTTTATGCTCAAAAATTGCAAGTATATTGGTCGTGACTCATAGTTAGAAAGCGTATATCAATCTCACAAGGATTGATGCCCAGACACCATTTAATGCATATCCAACTTTGTTTAAGAACTGAATCTGTTTAATGGAAATAATCTAGAAAATTAAATTAAAATTGAAAGACTAACAATAAACAATAAACAAGACGAAAATGCATAAAATTGGAATTCAAGAATCTAATGACTAGAGATCACTTTCTCCCTATTTTTTCTCCCTCCTATTTTATTAATCAAATTATGTCTCACCTAAGATATTCAAATGTATTAACTACCCTCTCTCAAGGTGTAATTAAATGTCCCTAATCAAATTAAATGAAGTTAATTGAACGATCTCTCAACCTATTATTAAGCAATCCTATGGGTGATCAATTGAATTAGCTGAGATCTCTCTTCTAACTAATCAATCAATGTGATGATTGTAAGTCTATAGGTTGCCAACTCTCATTGTATAATCCTACACAAATAATCTTACTCACTCTCTTGATTTATTGCAAGATAAAAATATAATCAACAATCACCAAAGAAAACTTTCATTCAATTCAATAAAATAGGAGTTTAACAAAAATAGTTCAAAAGCAATCCCTAAAAACAAATCAGCCACTCATAGTCTCCATAACATCATCAACACTCAAATAGTCCATTCTACAGAGATTAGAAGAGATAAAATTGACATAAAATTGAATAAGTTGCCAAAATCTGGAATTTTTGATCTTGAAGTGTTATTTTTCCAATTGTTGTTGAGAATCCTTGAATCTTCACCTTCCTCAAGACCCAAAACTTGTATTCTTCACTCAAGAAGGCTCTTTTATACAGAAGGGTTTTGTCCTTTTTCATCCATAGAGGTTTAATATATTATATAGTCCAAAAACCATAAAGTTTAATTAACCTCGCATAATGTCACGGATTAAACTTCCCATAATCATAGGAATTGGCATAATTCCCACGATGGTGGGATTTTAGAACAGAAAGTTCCATCTTCTCTTCTCCTCTTTGGTCCTAGCTCAATTTCCAAGTTGCTCAATCTTCATTCCTACATAAAAATAATCAATTTTTACCCTAAATTAACACCAAACATGAAATAACAGCAATGAAGATCAAACTAAACCCAAATAAACAAGATGAATCCTAAAATACGACAATAATCAACTATTATGCAAGAAACACATGCCAATTATTCAGAAAAATATAGAGTAATGCACAACTATCAATAATAGGGATCCTTTTCAGAAGTTATTTGTACTAATTTAGGTCCTGTCAATTGTCATTAACCAATTTCCCAATATAGAGGTCATCTGAATTTTCTTTCATATAAAGCTTCATAAGGAGCCATTTCAATACTAGCATGGTAACTATTATTATAAACAAATTCAATCAATGAAAAATGGAAATCCCAATGACCACCAAAATAAATAACACACATCCTAAGCATATCATCTAAAGTATAAATAGTTCTCTTAGATTGGCCATCTATCTGAGAATGAAAAGAAATGTTGAAATTCAATCTTTTACCCAAAGCTTTTTATAACTCTCTCTAGAAAACTAATGTAAAGTTTGAATCCCTATTAAAGACTATAGATTGTGGTACCCTATGTAAACACATAATTTTATTGACATATAGCCTAGCCAACTTATCAGTAGAATAAGTCTTCTTGATAGGTAAGAAATGTACAAACTTTGTTAATCTATCCACAATCACCCATATAACATTATATCTGATATTACTAATGGGCAATCCAGTCACAAAATCCATGGTAATCATATATCATTTCCACTCAAGAATGAGGAGTTGTTGTAATAATCCATAAGGTCTTTAGTGCTCCAGCTTTTCTTGCTGGCATGTTAAGCATCTAGATACAAATTTCGCAATATCCTTTTTCATTCCACTCCGTCAGTATGTGCCTTTAAGATCATGATGCTTCTTTGTGGAGCCTAGATGAATGCTATAAGCTATAAAGTGTACCTCCTCTATGATTTCCTTTCTCAAGTCATCAACATCTGGTACACGTACCCTAGTACCCATCCTCAAAATACCATCACCATCAATAATAAAATCCTTAGCACAATTTTCTTGAATCTCCTAAGCTATCTTACATAACTGAGGGCCTTTAGACTAAACAACCTTGACTCTCTCCAAAAACATTGATCTAACCTTGTATTGTGCTAGCAAACATCCTAATCTTGATATCTTTCATAACAATCCTTAGTTAACTAACTCATGCAACTCTTTAATTAAGGTTCTCCTTACATATTTGATGTGAGAAAGACTACATGATAAATTTTTGCATAGAGCATCAGCTACTATATTAGCTTTACCTGGGTGATACAAAATAGAACAGTCATAATCTTTCAAAACCTCCATCCATCTTCATTGTCTCAAGTTTAGATCCCTTTGCGGAAAAAATTTTAAACTTTTATGATTAGTATAGATCTCACAAGTCGCACCATACAGATAATATCTCCAAATCTTAAGTGCAAACACCACAGCTGCCATTTCTAAGTCATGAGTAGGATATTTTTGTTCATGCTTTTTTAGTAGTCGGGAGGCATAAGCCACTACTCATCTGTGCTACATAAGCAAACAACCTAAACCAACCTTAAAAGCATCAAACTACACTATAAATCCATCTAACCCTAAAGGTAAGGTCAAAACTGGAGCTAATGTTAACCTATCCTTAAGCTGCTAGAAATTATCCTTACACACCTCTAGCCAAACAAATTTAGCATTCTTTTGAGTTAACTTAGTCAGAGGTGTAGCTATTCGAGAGAAATCTTAGACAAATCTTCGATAATAGCCCGCTAAGCCTAAGAAGCTCTGAACCTCAGTAACAGTGGTAAGTCTTTGCCATTCTATGATAGCTTTAATCTTCTTAGGATCCACTTAGATGCCATCTTTAGATACCATGTATCCCACTAAGACTAATGATCTAACTAAAATTCACACTTAGAAAATTTAGCATACAACCGATGCTCCCTCAATGTTTGCAAAATCATTTTCAGATGTACCATATGTTCTTCTTCACTCTTAGAATATACTAAAATATCATCAATAAATACAATGACAATCTTATCTAGAAAAGATCTAAACACCCTATTAATCAAATACATAAAGTTTGTAGGAGCATTAGTCAACCCAAAGGACATCACTAAAAATTCATAATGATTATACCTAGAACAAAAGGCAAAATTTTTTAATATCTTACCCTTTGATCCTCAATTGATGATAACCAGATCTCAAATAAATCTTAGAGAAACATTTCGCCCCTTGAAGTTGGTCAAACAACTCATCGATTATTGGAAGTGGATACCTATTCTTTATCGTCACTTTATTTAATTCCCTGTAATCAATACAGAGTCAAAAGCTACCATCCTTCTTCTTTACAAATAATACTGGTACACCTCATGGAAAAGTACTAAGTCTAATAAATTCCTTAGCTAACAATTCTTGTAATTTCTCCTTAAGCTCCTTTAACTCTACCAGAGCCATCTGATAAGGTGGAATCGAGATAGGAGTTGTACTCAACACTACATCAATATATAATTTAATCTCCTTCTCTCATGGCAAACCTCACAAATCTTCAGGAAACACATCAGGAAATTTATGTACGATTGAGATATATCACCTCTAAACCAGAATTCAACATCTTCAAGAATCCTAAAAATCACCAGCTTCTCCCAATAATCCAAGGTAGCAAAGTGTTGTGACAGCCAATATATACCCAAAATTACATCAAAATCCATCACATCCAATAATTCTAAATTAGCCAATAATTCTCCACCCTCGATTGACACTAGACAAGAAGGGAAAATAATATTTGTATTCAGGGATTCACCTAAAGGGGTGGCTACTGATAAAGAAGTTATTAATTTGGTTGCTTGCCAAGCAATCCTTGACTCAAACACAGGGGATATAAACAAATGGGTAGCACCTGAGTTAAATAAAACTCTAGCATTAGTATAACAAACCGATACAGTACCTGTTACAACTACATTAGAGGTACGAGCATCTTGTAGGGTGAGGGTGAACACCTAAGTTTGTCCTCCTCCTGATTGTTGAGAGGTTAAAGCCTACTCAAAATTTCTTGTACCAGACCTACTACCCCTAGTCTGGAATCTACCCCCAAACCTACCTCTTGATCTAAGACCCTACTGGCCCACAATCTGAGATTCACTTCAGTATTGTGCCTAATGTTGAGGCTGAATTTGATGTATTGGCTATATCACGCTAGTAGAGGAGCCTTGAGAAAATTGTCTTTGAAATCTAGAATTAGGGCACTCTCTAGCAAAATGACCAATCTGACCACATCGGAAGCAAGCACCTAAAGGAATATAATAAGGTCCCTGATGGACTCTACCACAATTTTGATAAGTAGTACTTCTAGAGTGAGAATTAATTTAAGAGCTTTGCCTACAGTGACTGCTACTGCCACCTGCTCTAGGTCCAACAGAGTGGAGCTCTGCCCATCATTTGTGTCCTAAAACCCCAAAAATATTTCATACTCTTTCTGTAGTTAATATGCTATACTTATGGTGAAAATTTAGGTTTTGGTGCCAGGACACAAAAGTCACGCCTGTGCATGTTGAGTCATGGGAGTGACAACTTGAGTCACACCCATGCAAGTGAGTCACGGTCATGACAACAAGATTCATGGTCGTATATGTGAGTCACGCCCATGAAAACTTATGTCATGGTCGTGACTTGGAATGCTCATGGTCATGACTTGATAGTCATGGTTGTGAGTATGCACTGCACTATAAACACTTCATGTTTTTGCATTTTCTTGTCTACTCTTCACTCTAATCCTTCTCCTTTTTGCTCCATGAAGACAATTGAGTGTTAATCTTAAGAAGATGACTCAAGGAATGTTCCTTAAACTCATTTTAGCTCTTATGCTTCCACATTATACCCTACTCAAATATGAGCAAAAATGAATGTCTTAAGCATTTTAAAACATTTATCACTAAGTTTCATAGATTAAATGTATAAAAAATTAAACATATATCAACCATAATAAACCTATAAACATCATATTAACAAGTAATTAAAGATAGATCTTAATTATTTGTTAGTTACCCATAGGATTGCTTCAAATTCAATTGGATAACTAGGAAGAGTTTTAAGATGTTAGACCCCGTTTCCGGAGTCTAACTCCTTTCTCTGATACCATAATGTGTCAGACCCCGATTCCGGAGTCTGACTCTTGCTTACTCTGATACCATAATCTGCCAAACCCCGTTATCAGAGTCTAACTCTTACTTACATAATTGCTCTGATACTTTCATGCATGCAGACTATCTTCATACGTAAGTTATCACCCAATGATAACAACTTGATTACTTTCGGATTATCTTCTCAAAACTCCCCTTTATTAGTCTTAGCT